>KZ654145.1:0-21032 GCA_001010745.2 Gerris buenoi
TAAATATTTATTTGTTAATTATTAAATTAATGTGGATTTCTTTGTAAGTTAGTTGTTCTTAAGTATTGATGTTTACATGAAAATTATAGTTTAATCTCTAAAATGTTAAAAATATCCTATATTTGAATGTCAAAAATTGTAACCTTACAACCCATAAGGGTACCACAGCTTTGAGCTGATTTGATTTATTTCAATAAATGGTATTATTATTATTATTATTAATAATATAAATCTTTTGGATTCCTTTAATATAATAATACAACATACATTCTAGAAGCTACTAACATGGACAGTAATAGTCACATAATTCAGTGATGTCACTAAAATACATTTTACTAAAAATACTGGAAGTATTGTGTCTTATTACAATAATATTGATGAATTAATAAGGTAATAATATAAACTTGTTGAAATGGTGATAAGAGTGATAAGACGTAAGTGATATCGTGATCCGAGTTCTTTATTTTTAAAAAAGTGTTAGTTGTATTCTGTTTAAAATTATTAATAAATGTTTAAAATGTGATTTAGAGGTCCAAAAAAGCAATGATTGTGTTACTCGCGACTTCTGTCACGGGGAAAATCATTACGAGTGTGTTAAAAACAAAGTGTGTGCCACCGAGAAGAAGGTGCTTGAACTTAAATGTGATTGTTAATTGCTGTATGCTTGTGTTAAGTGTAAAAAAACTTTATCCAAGACTGAGCTGATCAAATCACTAAGTGAAATCTTCAGCGAACTTAAAACCATACGATCGGAATTTGAAAAGAAACACTCATGTGATTGCATTGTTATCGGTTCAACAGTGGCCTCACAAGTTGAAAAGTTAAGCAGAGATTAACTGGAAATAGTCGCAAGACTTAAAAAACTAAAAAAAACGTCGATCTTGTAAGCGGCAAAAAGAATGTACAGTTCAAGAAACGAACACAAAATGTTCACAAACAGGTTATATTCCATTAAGACGAGGGAATGGTTACTCCTATTCCTGATCCTTTTAATGACGATGACGAATACTCTATAATAGAAACGAACAAGAAGATTCCAACCTTTCCAACTAAGATTGGCAGTGTTGCCAATGATAATGGCGCGAAAAATACAAATAAAAATAAAACAAACCTGTGACTGATAACAATAACAGTAGAGTAAACAATGTTGAAATCAGCTCAGATAATGAAAATGTCATAATGAATAACATTAATTTGGGCGATGTACCTATCCCACAAACATCTACACTCAATTACGCTAATGTAGCGAAGAAAAGAAAGCCTAGAAATCGTTTGGAACAAAAGAGAAGCACAGGTACAGTCAAAATTGTCGGCATCACAGCAGTTCCTAGGAAACAATCGCTGTTTATCTCCAGATTTTTTTGAGTGATTTTGAAGAATCCATCAAAAATCACGTGAAACGTGTTATCAAAAACAAAATTTTAGACGTTGAGAAATTTACAATCTGTTCACCTCACCATCTAGCCTACAGAATTACAGTTAAACATTCAGATTTTACTGCTATCAATGATCCGGATTTTTGGCCAGGTAATCTCATCCTGGGGGAATATTTTTTTCCCAAGCGTCGAGAGGAAAAACATGTAACCTGACAAATCAGGGAAAAGATACGGGCAGATAAAATTGCTCCAATGTAATCTAAGATCACCGAGAAACAAGAAACTTGAAACAGAACAGCTTATAACTTAACACAAGTTTCCAGACATCCTTAGTTTTTGTGAACATTGGTTGACGAAGTAGAGTTATATAACTTTGATGAATATCAGCAGGCAAATTTTTTCTGTAGAGAGACTCAAGTTAGTGATCCAGGTGGATACGGAGGTGTAATTATTTTCATAAGAAATGGGCTGGCTTTTTAAAAAAGAGAGTACTTTGTTCTGTGGCATGTAAATCAGTCTTTGAAATATGTGCGGATGAACTGCTAGTTTTCAACTTTATTATCTCCTCTATTTACAGGACTCCAATTTCCTCTGTTGAAGTTTTCTTGATTTATTTGATTTTTTTTTTTTTTTGATAAAATTACATCTGATGCGTCCAAACAAGTCATAATTGGTGGGGACTATAATTTAGATTTCCTAAATGGCAAAGACAGTGATCTTTGTGAACACCTTAAACAAAGCTATGGACTAGAAGTGTCAGTCAGAGAGGCTACTAGACCTTCCAGTAAAAAGTGCCTTGATAATGTAATATCAAATCAGTACATTTACAGTCAAGTTCATCCAACTTAAGTGACATCACTCTACAGCACAGACTCAGGTCATCTCCGTCCATAAGTAGAGCAAGGTCGAGGCCATTGGGGCCAGATCACCTTACCGAACTTAAACATAGACTAAGCAAAGTCAATTGAGACCAAATTTCATGGTTTTGATAGCGCATCATCACTTTTTGACAACTTTTGGAGTAAATTTTTATACTGCTTGGACATATCTTGTCCATATGTTGTTAGTAAAAATAAAAAACATCAGTCAAGCAATATTGATGATGATATTATAACTAAAAGGATGCGTGAAGAACTGATCACATTGTCAGACATCACACATCACAAAGAAACTAGACTCAGATCTACTTAGAACAAGACTTAAATACAAAAGGGAAGAATTTCGCACCCACTTAAGGTTAACTAAATCAAAAATGCTCTTTGATAAAATTGAGCGAAGTGACAATAAACTAAAAACACTATGGGGTATAGTCAAGAAAGAAACTGGCAAAAATAAAATCTCAAAATGGACTGAGATGTTTACGGCTGATGATTTGAATCGTTATTTTAGTTCCATAGCAGACAATCTCATAAAAGAGATGCCCTCTGTCAACTTCAATCTACTAAACCATATGAGGTCTTGCAGTCTGTCCAGCAAGTTTTCGTTCAGAAAATCTCTATCGACGAAGTAAAGAAAGCTATTCTGTCACTTATCAATTCTAAGTCAAGAGATTATTATGGTATTAACCACAGTACGGTTAAATCAGTTTGTGACGAGATCTTGATACCATTAACAGCCGTCTATAATTGCTGCATCGAAAAAGGAGAATTCCCTGAGCCTAAGAAACTCTCTTTTGTTATACCCTTGTTTAAAAAAGAGGCGGAAGACAATATTAGGAATTATAGACCAATATCATTGATTCCTGTGATTGGCAAGATATTTGAAGAGCTACTAAAATCTCAGCTCATGAATTATTTTGAAGTTAACCAGTTATTTACTATGAATCGTAAATATACGAAGTAGTTAGAGGGCCGCAAGGGGACTCAACGTTTTGCAAAATTACCCATGGAGTTCCACAAGGATCCAAACTTTGTCCCTTGTTATTCCTTATATATATTAATGACTTGCCATCTTTTGTAGAGCAGCTGATGGGAATTATTGTGACAATTCTCCTATTTGCCGATGATGTTACTGTAGTTGTAAAGTTAGACTCAATGGAGAAAGCTAGAGAACTTTTGCTTAAAGCTATGATATCAGTATCACAGTGCTTGTTGCAAATTATTTGACTGCAAACGAAGGAAAATACCAAGAGATAACTTTTTCGCTGAGATCCAAAGTTGAAGTGAAAACAGCACAGCTACTTGGTGTTCAGATCGACAGCAATCTTTCATGGTCTTCTCATATATCGAAAGAGAAAACAGCTAAACAGATGTATACATTGAAGATCCTCAGAAACCACCTAACAAGAGAACAACTAGTACAGATATACCATGCTGCGATTCACTCCATTCTCTGCTACGGGATAGAAATCTGGGGAAGCTCAAAGGACATTGATCGAGTGTTGATTCTGCAAAAAAGAGCAGTTCGCAGTTCATCTATCGAAGCCATCCACGTACACATTGTAAACCCATATTCAGAGAACTAAAGATCCTAACGGTGATAGGGAAATTAATATATAAATGCATAATTAACGCAAAAGAAAAATACCTGCCTACAAACAGTGTTGTGCACCAGACAGTCGGGCAAATGTCATATTCCGTTCAGACGAATTGAGAAAACCAAGAATGATCCCAGTATGCTTGGAATAAGACTCATGAATGCTCTGCCTGATAAAATGAGATCTCTCGGACAAAAAAGCTTTGTTAAAGAACTGAAATCATTATTAATCGAAATTTTGCCCTACGATGTAAACATTTTTTTATGCTAATCTCTTAGTTGTAACTTTTTAATTTGACAATTGGTGGCTTACTTTCAATAAACTAAAAAAAGTTTCATACAAATCAGATAAGTACTTATGAAGCTATAGGAGTAAATAAATGTATGTTTGTGTGCATGTGGAAAAGAAACTAATAAGCGCAGAAGGTTGAAACTTATATGGGACCGGAAATGGGTTAATCATGATCTGCTATCCAAATTTCATTAAAATCGCTCGTGTAGTTTTTAAGATTTATGCTGGTTCGCAAAAATAGACCGGCAGACACGGAACCAAAAATGTTCCCTGACGTCTGAAACGGATTTCTGTCTTAGAATTTTTGATATCGAAGACATAAAATATTTTCCGCTCTTCTGAACGCTCACGTAGCTTCCGTTGCCTTCGGAAAGCTCGGAAGCAAAATGTATATAGACATATAGAAATGTCTAAGCGCGATTGCATAAACATAAACTTACTTTTACATGGTACGGATCTCCAAGTTTAAATAAATTATTTAAAATCAAAAGTAAAGAGGGAGGGGGAGATTTTTGGACCAGACAGTATAATCTTGAATTGCGGAACCATGAACCTGTTGACTCTGATAATATAACTATATTATATAATAGGACGATAACTCATTATTATTATTAATTGGTAGATATCCTAGATTGATAACACTAATCAGATTTATTAATTCGATATTTTTAACACAACTATATTTGGACCAGACCGAGGCGTTATACCGGGTATGTACTAAATATTATTTTTAATTTTTTTTTTTTAGGATTATAAAAAAAAAAGTATTAAAACATTTTGCTTCCGAGCTGACCGAAGATAACGGAAGCTCTGTCGTCGTTCTGAAGAACGAAAATAGTTTATGTCTCCGATTGCAAAAATTCCAAGACAAAAATCCGTTTCAGACATCATGAAACAATTTTTGGTTCTGTATCTCTCTTTCGGTTCGTCGCTCAATTTTTGTGATCCAAAATATTTTAATATCTACACCTCCGATTTCAATAAAATTAGTATTGTAGGTCATAATTAGCTCATTGTTGTCCCACATACGTTTCAACCTTCTGCGCCCATTTGTTTCTCTTCAAAATGCACAGAAACATTACATTTATTTACACCTATATCTGCAAAAGTACTCATCTGATTTTTATGAAATTTGGATGGATTGTTGAAAATAGACCGCAGATAGCCCTAGATTAATTTCAACCGTCTATATACGTTTGCCCAACGTTCTTGCACCAAAGATTCCATGAGGAGAACTTAATCCTGCACATCCTCTCGAAAATTGACCCTTAATAATTTATATGAATATTTAATTATGACTGAGTAAAGGGTAATTTACAAATCGTTCGTCCAACCATCTTATTTGGGCGCTTCTTTAGATTGTTATTCCCGTTAAAAAAATTGAGGGGAGTAACAATCTAAAGAAGGTGTACGAAATGCTCTTCTTTAGATTGTTACTCCCTTTATAGATATAGACGTGTGAGATATCCCTTTGTCCCAAAGTACATTGGACTGAACATCCCTTTGTCTTAATAGTTATTTAGTCAGTAATTTATATTCTAAAAAAACTGGAGTAACAATCTATAGATGTGCCCTTATTTCAATGGTTCTAACTAGTTACCGCAATATTTATTTTTTTTTGTTATCCGTGTGTTTTTTTTTGTTGGTGGGTGAGAGAATAAACGCCTGATTTTGTTGTATTTAAATTTAATTTGTTCGTTTTAATATTACATACTACAATCAGATTATCTAAAGTTTTGACTTTTGACAGCGCGGGAAAATCCGTGGGGAGCCAATGAGAAGTCAGGATTTTGAATTCTAGAAGGTCGGGCCAATCAGGCAAACAAAAATGCCCCATCCCTCCTACAGGCCTATTGTGGCTTTATTTTTTCATAATTTAGGTTTGCCAATCTGAGTGTCAAAAGTCAAAACTNAAAGAAAAATGTGTGGAATCATGTTTTAAGGTGGAAAAGTGTAATTAATTACATGTGTTTACACTTTAAGTTTTAAGCAAACTAGAAAATAGTGATATGTTTACCCCTTCATAACTCCGTAATCCTTAACTTTAACACATAAATGCATAAGTCCATTTCTGTTCAAAATTGTATGTAGATTAATTTTGTATATGACAATATTAGCGCTAAATCTAATAGTTTTCGAGATATATGCGAAAAAAGATTAAAAATACCCTTTCACCCTCCTTTCCTCCCCCCCCCCCAAAAAAAAACCTGACGCTGCAAGTCGTGCCACTTTTTATCCCTTACTACGAGGAGGGTATAGAACAATTTGGCGTGGGGTAGAACTTTTTTTTGGATGTTTGGGTTTGGACAATTTTTTAGCAAATTTTACTGTACTATAGGTGGGGAACCTGCGACCTCTGAAGGTTTCTTGTGGTCGTTAAAAAAGTATCTTGTTTCAATTTTTAATAAGGTTGCGTTTATAGGTATATCCACTTATGTAACCTCCTTTATTACTGCCTAACTTAAATTTAAATATGACATCCAATGGTAAAAAAAATTGCCCCAAAATTGTATGTAGATTAATTTTGTATATGACAATATTAGCGCTAAATCTAAAGCCATCCACGTACACATTGTAAACCCATATTCAGAGAACTAAAGATCCTAACGGTGATAGGGAAATTAATATATAAATGCATAATTAACGCAAAAGAAAAATACCTGCCTACAAACAGTGTTGTGCACCAGACAGTCGGGCAAATGTCATATTCCGTTCAGACGAATTGAGAAAACCAAGAATGATCCCANCTTATAAAAAGGGCGGGAAATTGGAGACCGCCCCGGGCGGCGAAAGTTCTAGGTACGCCACTGATAGTAACGGATAACGTATTGAACGTTTCCCCGTTATTCTAATTTTTATGTTATACTTTATTTTACAGGATAAATATGATGTGGAAGTCGCTAGTTATTTTAATGGTAGCAGTACCAGCAGTGTTCTGTGCCTGCAAATTGAAGCGTCAGGTCAAAGCAGTCAAGAATATAAATGTTAATGAAGTAAGTTTATCTGTTCTCTTAAAATAATGATAATTTATATGTAAACCACTTCAGACAATACGGAGTGATCAGTAGTGAATCAAATAAAAAAAAGTACCTAGTCGTGGTGTCGAACCCGTGCCCACATCCTTAATCCATTGTTGGCCGAACAGAAGTGACCAGTTTCTTGCCGATCACGACTGTTCTGATGAACCCAAGCAATTGCAAAACGTATAATTATTTAGTCTAATTTTATGGGAGAAATAGATTATAGAGGTGACTACAGTCTGTCCCAAACGAGAGTTAGGGCGTTGACAGCGCGGGAAATCGGGTAACACACAGATTGGCCAACCTCTCTGACGGAAAAAAACATTTATCTTTGTTTACTTGGTCCGACCTTTTGTCCGGGAAAATCTAGAGCTCTCATTGGCTCCTTACTCCATTTGCTAGTTTTTTAGACAGACTGTAGGATCATGATACATAGTAAAGAGTAGCTACTTCTATAAATTGGCGTTTATCTTGTTTGATATCAATTATATGGTTTAAGGCTCATGAATTGACACGCTAACTACGTGTCATTTACTACATGTAGTTGTGTCATCATTTACAGGTTATTACGCAGATACTAACTTTAATATTTGGTTTATTTTAGTTGGAAGGTATTTGGTTTCAACAGTACGAACTAATTCCTGAAGATTCAGACGATCCAGATTCGTTATCATGTGAAAGATTACATTTCCATGTGGAAGATGATGGAAAGTCACTTGACATAATGAATACAGGGCTACCTGCCGGGTAAGTTCTTATCTGCTGTCTTAACATTATCAAGTGTTCTTAGAGGAACATCATCTAACATAAATCCTGTTTTTTATTTTTGGAAAATATCAACCTAAATACTCGTTGATTGGGATTACCAAAAATTCATTACATTTAAAATTAAGTTCATTAAATTGTCTACCAAACAGGACTTTATAATTTGTTTGAAAACTCAAATATTTTTCGGGATATTTGCAGTTAATAATCGTGGTTTTCTCTTAGGACATTTCACTTTATTTTGCTATTTTATTCAATAAAAACAACATTAATGAATGACTTAAAATGAATGCTGAGAAAATTTCCTATCAGATTATGCATTTCTTTATTTTTTTTTATTTATTTTTTTTATTTTATTTTTTTTTTTTTTGTACACCTTTCTGAAATTATTTTCAGTACAAACAGTATAATGAACTTATAATAGATAACGTTTTGTCAATTTTCTGCAATAATTTTTTTTTAATTGAACCAGTTAATGTAAAAAAAAACTTTTTTTCTTTGTTTATTGTACAATTTGCACGCAGTGGTAAATTTAATTGTTCAATTAAATCATTAACTTCTAGTATAAGCATTTTATTCTCTAAATCTTTTGACATTACAAAAACTATATGAGTTTGCAGTAGTTGTCTGTGTTGCGTAAATATAAAAGTTAGGTATTTAGTGGTAGTGATAATTATCGTATGCAGTAGCTAACTACTTGTTATATCATGATTTATTTGTTAATAAATGTAACTTCACAGACGCTGACGCCTCACATAACTCGTTTCTTTTTTATGTGACCACAGATCTTTAAGAAATTAAATCACCATTGTTAAGAAGATCTGGAGTTTATATTTAATATTTTAATCGATTATCTCTATGTTTTAGTGGAAGGACTTCTAATGGAACAGCTATTTACACTCCAGCCAGGTGGGCTGGGGAAGATGGGAAATTTATTCTGATTTTAAAAATTCAAGGTAAATATTTATTTTCCTTTAAAGGTGGTTTGTTGACTTCAGAGGATTTTTATAGTAGTTTAAAATGTTTAGAGTATTTAGAGTGATAAGAAGTAGGACCTTATGGAGTTTAGTTGAAAACGAATCCTTTAAGTTTTAAAATCAAGGTATTGACCCAAAATAAAATAAGATGACGAAGCTTCGAAGAAGGAATTCAAAAGGGAATAAGTCATGCAGAAGTGGTTGAGGAGGGTTAGAGGGTATTTGGAATGGTTTGAGTTGGGTTATATTTTTCTGAACCCTAATTGAGTTTGGGTTCTTAACTGCATAAAGCATAGACCACGTAGATAGTTCCATTGATCAAACCTGGTTTATTCTGTTTAACACAATGCTACAGGTACGGACGTGGCCATGTTTCTAATTTATTTCATGTCATATGATCATCAGTGAAAATTATGTCTTACCTCCCTGGAATGTGAACTATTATCAGGTATAGTGATAATTGCTTTTTCCAAGTACCTAAAATAAATAGAGAAGCAGTAAGATCTTACATATGGGTCCAAGGTGCAAACCCGCTTTAGTAAACCTTCTTATAATGCTCCATACACTGAGCAAGGCTGACTCACAGAAACTGAGAAGAGACTTGGTTTGCTTGCTCAGTTTTACTCATTTTGCTTAAGAGAAACAGTCATATGAATGGTCGTAGATTCGATCAAAGCCTTGTGTCTTCAGCAGCCAGACTGGCTTAACCAAAGATTTCCCACCTCAAGTGTGTTAATGCTGGGCAGCCGCTAATAAGGTAAGAAGAGTTATTCTTCCTCGCACAGCCTGCACCATGGGCTTGAGGCTAGACCAACCAGGTATCAAAGCCTTGTGTCTTCAGCAGACACACTGGCTTCACCAAAGATTTCCCAAATCAAGTGTGTTAATGCTGGGCAGCTGCTAATAAGGTAAGAAGAGTTATTCTTCCTCGCACAGCCTGCACCATGGGCTTGAGGCTAGACCAACCAGGTATCAAAGCCTTGTGTCTTCAGCAGACACACTGGCTTCACCAAAGATTTCCCAAATCAAGTGTGTTAATGCTGGGCAGCTGCTAATAAAATTAACAATAAAATGAAATTTATGGATATGTTTTGCTCCTTTAAGGCATTTGAAATAGACATTTTCTAAACTGAAATTTTCTCCTCTTTCCAAAGGTACCTTCATTTCAGCTCTATCATCAAAATTTAAATTTTTAGGTGGAGCAATCGATTTTTTAAAGTATAATGGACGTACCTTGGAAAATACAAAAAAAATTATTGTGGCGAAACTATTGAGAATTGACCCATGGTATATATAGTGTTTTTTGTTGCAAATGATGGGTAGAATCTGCCCTCTTCGTTTGTTACATCTTCGACCAAACACCCTGTATATTTGTAATCTACAAGTTAATACCTTTCATTTGATACCCCACTCAAAATTTAAAAAAAAAAAAATCGAGTGACAAATTATCCGCCATCTTGGATTGCCAGTAAATAAGATAAAACTGGTAATCTTATTTCAGTAACAGCGGAAGTACGATTTTAGGGTGGGGGGGGGCACGCAAAATTTCAATGTTTTTTTGACAAAATAGCGCCGAAAATTAAACACTAACCCTAAGTGGTATATATATATTTGTAATCTTCTCTTCAATACCTTTTATTTGATACCCCACTCAAAATTTTAAAAAAATATTTTTTCTAGTGACAAATTATCCGCCGTCTTGGAATTCCAGTAAATCAGGTCAAACTGCTAAGCTTATTTTTTCTATGGCCCAGCAGACCGTACATTTTGCATATTTTTCTATATTTTTAGTAACAGCGGAAGTACGATTTTAGGNAAGAGTGAGAAGATATGTAAGTCATATTAATTCTGAAAAGTTTTGACCCTTCCTAAGATCATCTTCAGTCTGTTTTTGTTTTATTAATTTAATGATTGTTTATTATAATTAAAGTTATAAGTTGCAATTTAAAATACATTATCTCTCCATGAGTGACAAATTTGACAATCTCTCATAGAGAGATAGAACTCTACGTTCAATTTTCAATTTTTTCATAAAAAGGCTTTGCTTTTTCTATAATTGTTGTTATTTAATGCTTGTAATACAATTGTTATGTATGTTAATAGGCAGCCAAATGGAATTTTGCTGACAAGTTTTTAAGTTTTAGTTCAGAGCCGAAGGCAAGGATAGACAAAATAATTTTACTGCAGAGGCGAAGCCGAGGCAGAAAATTTACATGTTGAGAAAAATGTTAATTACCTGCTAAGGTGTAACCAAAGCACGTAATCTTTAAACGAGTCAGAAATGTTTCTGCACGCAAAATTTCGATGTTTTTTTACAAAATGGCGTCGAAAATTTAACACTAACCCTAAGTGGTATATATATTTGTAATCTCCTCTTCAATACCTTTCATTCGTTACCCCACTCAAAATTGTCGAAAAATATTTTTTTTACGCGACGTAAATTATCCGCTATTTTGAATTTGAACAGCTGATAATATTGAGTTCGCTAAATTTTCCTGTATGCGCGTCAAAGCGATCTTTTATACTGGAAAGTTTCATGTTTTTATCTCTTTTGGTTCAAAAGTTATTGGAACTGTACAGAGTGACAGACGGACAGACACAGGAACAAAACTATAAGGGTTTCTTTTTTTTGGCTCTACCAACGAAACCCTAAAAAAAGAAACAACAAAGAATCAAATACATTCTAATCAAAGAATATTGTATCGTTTAATTGCGCTCCTATTTTAGTGTTAATCTTAAATAGAGTAGACTCTTGAACATAGAGAATGTCTTTTAAAGATCTTGGTAGTGCTAATTATTTTTTTAAAATGATTTTTTGTAACTGTTGCAGGTATCAAGTTTGAAATGCTTTATTGGGTCATTGGAACTGACTACAAGAACTTTTTAATAACTTACTTTTGCTCTAAAGGTAAACTTAATCATATTTAAGTTTAAAAATAATGTTGTTGCCTACTTGGGCCCCTTCAGATAATGGTAGGACCAGTCTGTCTAACTGATCCTGGTTAATATGCAGAGCGGGTTTGGTAGATCTAAGTAGATAGAAGTGTCAAAGAGTCGCTGTTAAAAAAAGTTCAAGCGATCTTGAACTGTAATCTTTCTAATTAAATTTGAAAATATCTCTGATTATCAATAATAAGCCCTATTTAAGTTTTTAACGATTTTTTCCCCTTATTTCTTCATTCAAGAAAGCTAATAAATGAAAGCTATTATTTAATTTTTTTTGTAAAAAAGGCCTAACATTAAAATACCTATTTGTAAATAACCAAAATGAAGCCAAAACTTGAAAAATATCTCAAATTATTGATTGATTACGACATGAAGCTCTTTTTGAAGTTTTTAACTTTAGTTTCGTTCTAATTTTTAAATAGAGAGAGTTAAAAAAAGTCTAGCTTCCAAATTTATATTAGTGAATAACCACAATTGAGCCGATAATTTTAATAAATTATTCTTGAGACAAAATTTGTCGCCACAAAACACAATTAATCCCACCACTAATTATTTAATTCCTCTTTAAATTGGCGTATTATTACCACTTATCAATCACATTTTTTAGTAAGTTACTTAATTACTGAATTCCACAACTTTTCTTTTTATAAATTTCCAATTATAAGTAACAACTCAATTATATTGAAGGTACGGAAGACATGTCAATCATGACGAGAAAGAAGGGTCCTGTAAGTGAAGAATTAAAGAAAAGTATAGAGGAAGCTCTCAGTGCAAGTAATTTAAGCATGGATCAATTTGCTGTGGCAGGACAAGAGGGTTGTGTTCGCAAATAACTTTATATATTGTATAAATGAAATTTAAATAATCAATTTGCAAATTTGTTGTTTTATGGATTAAAATTTTAGAAAATAATGACTTAAAAAAATAATTAAAAAAAAAAAATTAAAGAAAAATGCTTTCGTTTATACATCACCCTTCCCTCCCTCTCTTCCATACGAGTAATAAAAATGGTGAAAGAATGCTCTAGAATTGGAACTGTGACGGTAAAACATGTTGATCTGATAGAATGCTCTAGAATAGGAACTGTGCCAGTAAAACATGTTGATCTGAAAGAATGCTCTAGAATGGGAACTGTGACAGTAAAACATGTTGATCTGAAAGAATGCTCTAGAATTGGAACTGTGACAGTAAAACATGTTGATCTGAAAGAATGCTCTAGAATGGGAACTGTTAAAGTAAAACATGTTAATCTGAAAGAATGCTCTAGAATGGGAACTGTGAAAATAAAAACATGTTGATCTGAAAGAATGCTCTAGAATGGGAACTGTGACGGTAAAACATGTTGATCTGAAAGAATCCTCTAGAATGGGAACTGTGACGGTAAAACATGTTGAACTGAAAGAATCCTCTAGAATGGGAACTGTGAAAATAAAAACATGTTTATCTGAAATAATGCTTAAGATAGAGGGTAGCATAATTAAAATATGTATGTGAGGATATTATGACTTTGTTTAAAGTATATTTATTTTATTTTTGGTTACATTTTTAATGTTTACAAAGATAAGGAAATGTTATACATGATTACTTGGTTAATCATGTAGAAGGCAATTTTACTTCCAAGGTTTTATCTGTAAACTTCGCCCTGACCTTTTTTATTCTCGCACAAGAATACTGATCAATCAAAGAATACTGATCAGTGAGTTAATCATATGTAACTAATCTTCTTCCTTATAAATTACACAAACTGAACCTGAATTATATTTCTTTTTTACACCAAGCTTAGATTAGACTTGTAATTTCAACTTATTATAGTGTTTCTTACTTTTTACTATTATAGTGTAGTTTATATTTTCCTACATTGTAATATGCTCAAAATGATTAACTTTTATAGTAATTGAATTTACTAAATGCCTAATGTTAATAATAAATTCCAATTAAATAATATATTTTGTCGATTTATTTAGTTTTTTGAAGAAATAAAACACCATTTAACAATCTCTTAAGAGCTGTTAAACATTATTTGAAAAAATTACCAAGAATGTACCTGACTATATCAAAAGTTTAAATGTAGACTTAAATGTCTGTCAGTTATATGACAAACATGTTTATGACATAAATGTCTGTCTGTTGTCAGGCGACTGTCGATTGTAGGTTTTTCATCTATTCTAGTTTGTTTTAAAGAAGTGTGGAGCCTAAACATCTGGATCGATTTTAATAACTAAAAAAAAAATAAGGAGTTAGCTTGTACACAGACAGTAAACATTGCAACAACGATTGAACTGGCAAAAAATTACAATTTACTTATATCCAAACCTGAATAAAACCAAACTATATTTCAAATAAATAAAAACAATTCGATGACAAGACAGCCGACACAATCAAATTATTCAAATTTCAAAAACAAAAATTGAACAACTTTGATATATTGAGACCGCTGTTTTAGGTGTGACTCAAAAGAACATAGGGCACAGAACTGTAGGCACATAATGACAATTATTGTACGTACTGTAAAAAATATGGACACTTAGAAAGGATATGCTTGACAGAGACAACAGGACTTCAAATAAAACAATTAATAAAAGAAAATTAAATACTGCTTGAACACGAACTTTCGGAAAACGAAGAAAATTTTTTTTTGTAAAACGAACACCAACTTTTGGCCGTAATTGGATACGTAAAAGAAAAGAAGACACGAATACAAGGAAAAATTCAAGACCACCAAGAAGATCGTTTGTAGTGGGAGAGAGTGCTGGCGCAAAATTACAGGAGTGGAGGGATAAAGTGGATATTTGGAATAGTGGCGGCCAGACACGGACAACTCCACTACACGGTGAAAGAAGATGGAACGCAGATATTCGGAATAGTGGCGGCCAGACACGGACAACTCCACTACACGATGAAAGAAGATGGAACGCAGATATTCGGAATAGTGACGACCAGACACGGACAACTCCACTACACGATGAAAGAAGATGGAACGCAGATATTCGGAATAGTGGCGGCCAGACACGGACAACTCCACTACACGATGAAAGAAGATGGAACGCAGATATTCGGAATAGTGGCGGCCAGACACGGACAACTCCACTACACGATGAAAGAAGATGGAACGCAGATATTCGGAATAGTGGCGGCCAGACACGGACAACTCCACTACACGATGAAAGAAGATGGAACGCAGATATTCGGAATAGTGGCGGCCAGACACGGACAACTCCACTACACGATGAAAGAAGATGGAACGCAGATATTCGGAATAGTGGCGGCCAGACACGGACAACTCCACTACACGATGAAAGAAGATGGAACGCAGATATTCGGAATAGTGGCGGCCAGACACGGACAACTCCACTACACGATGAAAGAAGATGGAACGCAGATATTCGGAATAGTGGCGGCCAGACACGGACAACTCCACTACACGATGAAAGAAGATGGAACGCAGATATTCGGAATAGTGGCGGCCAGACACGGACAACTCCACTACACGATGAAAGAAGATGGAACGCAGATATTCGGAATAGTGGCGGCCAGACACGGACAACTCCACTACACGATGAAAGAAGATGGAACGCAGATATTCGGAATAGTGGCGACCAGACACGGACAACTCCACTACACGATGAAAGAAGATGGAACGCAGATATTCGGAATAGTGGCGACCAGACACGGACAACTCCACTACACGATGAAAGAAGGTGGAACGCAGATATTCGGAATAGTGGCGGCCAGACACGGACAACTCCACTACACGGTGAAAGAAGATGGAACGCGAGTTGAACATCGGAGGAATATTGACCAGCTGCGTTCCTTGTCAATTAAGGGTGGAGGATTGACACATTGTCAGATTTAATTTATTTTTAATACTGTAAATATATTCTCAGTCTTAGATTAACCTTAGAACGATATTGTTTATTTTTAAGATATAACACGACCAATCCAATTTATTAGTCCATAGCCTGTTTTCTAGATCCATTCTTCTTGGCAATCTACCTTGACGCCTAAGAAGACAGTGGCCTATAATATCTATTAAAGCATGCAGTAAGGAACACATTACTTTCTAGATCACATCATCATCTGACAATCTACTTTATTCTTAGTTGCAATTTGTCAAAACCTAAAAATTAATTAACAGCAATAAAATAACAAATAATAATACTAAACTAATACATGACATCTACCACCCTAGCTATGCTTCCAAGGTACAGAAATTAATTAACTTGAATAGCGTTCTGGTGGCTTGTTCTTAGTTCAGATCTTAGTTCAAATCATAAGGGGACCGATGCTGAGACTGTGAGCCTGTGTTATTACTACTACTTGCCACATTATTCTTATCATTTGAAGGAGTTAAGTGTAGGTGCTCTCTAGTTCTACGGTATACTACCCCATCCTCATTCTTTATTAGAAAGATCTAGGAGCAGTATGTTTTTCTATTACACTTCCTCTTTCCTATACTTTATTGTTTGGTGATTTAAACATAACTTTATTCCCTGGCTCAACCTCTTTTAACTTCCTAGTATTCCTATCATAATAAAATTTCTGTTTCCCTTGTCTATCTTTTAGCTTTTTATTTAACTCTCTTATCTCAACAGCCTTAGGTCTTAGGAGGTTTGTAGTCTCTGGTAAGTTATCCTTTAACCGCCTACTAAATAGCAATTGAGCTGGTGAAAACTTCAAATCGGGCAACGGCGTATATCTGTAGTGTAATAAAAACAGTTCAACCTGTGTCCCTGTCATTGTTGATTTCTTTAAAAATTTCTTACACTGACCAACTGCTTTTTCAGCCTGGCCATTGCTTCGAGGGAAATTAGGACTAGACGTAATCAACGTGACCTCGTGACCTTTTAAAAATGTTTGCAATTGTAAACTATTAAAAGGACTGTTGTCAGCCATTATTTTTTCTGGGAATCCGTGAACTGAAAATAAATACATATATTAACTTTTGTTCAATGTCCGAAATTGATTTAGATTTTATTTTTAGTAATTCAATCCATTTTGAATATGAGTCAACTACAACCAAATAATACTTAGAATCATATTCCAAAATGTCTAAACAAAGCCTCTCCCACGGTCGTTGAGCCAATTTATGAGGCCTAAGAGGCATTTTAGCATTTGATCTAAGTCGCTGACAGACTGTACACGACAACACATATTCTTCTATATCTTTACTCATGTTTGGCCAAAATAATTTTTCTCTTGATAATTTGGACTTCACTACTACTTGATGACCTGTCTCGAAGTTCTGTTGGTATCACTAATCGGTTATCATAAAACAATAACTTTGTCAAACTTAAACAAATGGTCCTTTATAGAAGCATAATGACCTATGCAAGAATCCGGGTGCTTTGACCACCTATTACTTTTTATTAATTCCATTACCTTGCTTAATACCTGATACTGTTTACTTGGTATTTAACTATTTTATCTGGTGATACCAGTAATCTTTTAACTATGGAGTGTACCATCAGGCTTAATACATCATTATCTTGTTCGTATTCATCTAAAAATGCGCTAGATAGTGTGTCAGCTATATACAGTTCCTTGCCAGGAACATACTTTAACGATAATTTATACTTAATTAGTCTAAGAATCATATTTTGTAATCTACCTGAAATTTTATTAATATGCTTTTTTACTATACTTATCAATGGCTTGTGGTCTGTCCAAACATTAACTTGCCTGCGTAAATCAAATAGTGAAATCTCTCTTCTGCGAAAACTACTGCCCTTAACTCTTTCTCTATAGGTGCATACCGTTTCTCACAGTCTGTTAGTGCTCTCGATGCATACGCTATTGGATGGCATGGCTATTTGGATTATTGTTCATCATTATACAGATACAGGCACCCNTATAATTTTACTATTTTATCTCTATCCGTTCAAAAGTTAGAGCAATTTTAACTTTATGATTAATTTGGTTATCATAAAACAATAACTTTGTCAAACTTAAACAAATGGTCCTTTATAGAAGCATAATGACCTATGCAAGAATCCGGGTGCTTTGGCCACCTATTACTTTTTATTAATTCCATTACCTTGCTTAATACCTGATACTGTTTACTTGGTATTTAACTATTTTATCTGGTGATACCAGTAATCTTTTAACTATGGAGTGTACCATCAGGCTTAATACATCATTATCTTGTTCGTATTCATCTAAAAATGCGCTAGATAGTGTGTCAGCTATATACAGTTCCTTGCCAGGAACATACTTTAACGATAATTTATACTTAATTAGTCTAAGAATCATATTTTGTAATCTACCTGAAATTTTATTAATATGCTTTTTTACTATACTTATCAATGGCTTGTGGTCTGTCCAAACATTAACTTGCCTGCGTAAATCAAATAGTGAAATCTCTCTTCTGCGAAAACTACTGCCCTTAACTCTTTCTCTATAGGTGCATACCGTTTCTCACAGTCTGTTAGTGCTCTCGATGCATACGCTATTGGATGGCATGGCTATTTGGATTATTGTTCATCATTATACAGATACAGGCACCCAATCCATCTTTTGAGGAATCACATTGAATAATCAGTGGGGACTTGCCATCATAATGTACTAATACAGGACTTTTAGTTATTTGTTGTTTAATCTGCTTTAAAGCTTTATCTTGTATTGAGTCCCAGTACCACTTTACCTCTTCTTTCAATAACACCCTCAATGGTGCTGCTAATTTAGACAAATTAGGTACAAACCGCCCTACATAATTTACCATTCCTAAAAATCTTAATAATTCCTTTTTATTAGTTGGTTGAGGCATTTCTGTTATCGCTCTTATTCTATTATCATCTACTGCTATCCCGTCTGCAGACACAATGAATCCTAAAACTTTAATGGAGTTAGTTGTTATTTGGAATGAGTCTTATTTTCTTTTCTTATTATTCTCAAGTCCACAAAAGAAAAACTTCAACTAAAACTTTAATTTTAGTTAATTTGTAGTGAAATTTATCCGGCTTAAACGGTACACCTGATTGTCATGCTGTATCTAATACCTTTCTTAATAGCTCATCATGGTCTTTTTCAGTTTCTTCTGATATGATTATATCATCTATATATATTTCTTTTAAAATATGTCCAAAAATCTCTTCATTTTTTCTCTGAAATGCCTCAGCAGATATACTTAAACCTAATGGGAGTTTTCAATTTGACCTACATCTTCAATAGCACTACGAGGCTAGGGATCTCAATACCACGCGACCAGGATTCATTCTGGGGTAAAATATATAAATTAGACAATAATGAATTTTAAAAGCCCAAAATAATTAAAGTATATGCGGTAGGACGCGAGGAAGCTATGCCCCACTCTAATTAGCAGTGTATTTTAATTAAATTTAGTTTATTTAATTATCATTATATCTCAAAATATAAATTTTGTATTAATTTAGTAAGTGCTAACACTGGATAGTTCCTTACATCTTGCCGTTTTCAAGTCATAGACATATAGTCCAGTCACCAGTCAATGAATGCTCAAAAAGGGGTGTAGGGGAAAATGGAAGGAACACAATTTTTGACTTTAGGACTTTGGGACTAGTTAGGAGGTAAACATACTTAAAGTCCCCACTCCTAGAAGGTGAGCGGGGGAGGGGGGGCACGTAGAATGTCCCTATTTTCGGTTTTTCACTTATATCTCGGAAACTATGAGACCTAGCGATAAGACTATTTTATATAAAATTAAAGCTGACAAAATGTGTCACAAGATTGATTATATTCATTTTTTTCGCTATCTCACAGAGTTTTTGAGATATCCAAGCTCAAGTCAAATTTTTAAAAAATAATTTTTGCCTCACGTTTTTTTCCTTATTTGACGAACTAACTCTTCGGCCCTTCATCCTACAAAACATTTATGAGGAAGAAAGTTATAGAGCATTAAATTATCTTTAAGAATATATATAATTTTACTATTTTATCTCTATCCGTTCAAAAGTTAGAGCAATTTTAACTTTATGATTAATTTAGAGATTTTGCAGAAAATCTTAACTTTTTAGCTATAGCACATAGTCCAGTAAAATTAAGCAAAAAAGGGTTTTCTTCGGTATCATTTTAGCCACGATTTTTTTTACACAGAGCTTTGTTATGTCATTGCTAATAATACCTAAGTCCCCAATCTTTTTTTTTTTTGGGGGGGGGGGGGGGGGGGTAAAATTTTAAGGACTTTAACTCAACAACCTAAGCAAGTGGGGTATCATTCGATGAAAACGCTGAATCGATTAAAACAAGAATCAAGTCGATACGACCTATAGTTTGGAAGATATAAGGGGTTTTATGTATAAAAAAACTCAAATATTTTAATGTACACCTCCTAGGGTTATCACAAGAAATTAATTTTCGATTTTTTCCCCCAGGGACCTTCCTAAAAGTTGCCAATTGGCTAAAAAAATAGTATTGATAAAGTTTTATCTCAAACTGATAACGTTAACTGTGCCTAATTTAGGTGGAAATTCAGCAAAAAACTGCTATTTTTAGAAAAAAAATCACAGTTTTTTTCACATAAAATAAAACCTATTCATCCGAGAAACCTGGTTCTTGTCTTATTTTATAGACAATTTTGTTTCCTTCAAGTTTCATTCTCACCACTTTTTTGCTAAAACTCATAGATTTACCATAATTTAGTGGTATTTATCATTTTTCGTGTCATGTTATGTTTTATGGCATTTTTATGAATACCTATCAGTTTTATCACAAGATATCATTTTACTATTTTTTTTCGGTAAATACCTCTAAAAGTTTCTAATTAGCTAAAACATGACATTGATAAAGTTTCAGCTCAAACTGATAACGTTAACCTGAGCCTAAATTAGGTTGAGGGCCGAAGAGTTAGTTCGTCAAATAAGGAAAAAAACGTGAGCAAAAATGATTTTATAAAAATTTGTCTTGAGCTTGGATATCTCAAAAACTCTGTGAGATAAAGATGAGACAAAATGAATATAATCAATCTTGTGGCACATTTTGTCAGCTTTAATTTTATATAAAATAGTCTTATCGCTAGGTCTCATAGTTTCCAAGATATAAGTGAAAAACCGAAAATAGGGACATTCTACGTGCCCCCCTCCCCCCGCTCACCTCCTAGGAGTGGGGACTTTTAGTATGTTTACCTCCTAACTAGTCCAAACAAAGTCCCAAAGTCAAAAATTGTGTTCCTTCCATTTCCCTCTACAACTATTTATTGACTGGACTATTT
>KZ654145.1:23824-34020 GCA_001010745.2 Gerris buenoi
TCATAATAATTATATATCAGTATCACTGAATATATATTTTTTTATTATCTAATTTAATTAACAAATAATTAATTAACATGTGATTGAATACTTTTGTTTCACTAATTTTTTTTACTAAAATTTTCACAAAAAACTACTTATTTGGTTAAATAAAATATTTTGTATTTATAAAATAGGTTTATTTGTTTAAAAATACTTTTATATGTTTTATTTGACAATTTTTTTATTTAACTTGCAATGTCTGTATGTATGTATGTTCGGGTAAATTTTAAAGCAGTTATCCTCACTTGATTGAATTGAAATTTTGCATTCACGTTTAGTTTGGATGACAATGCATGGTTAGCAAAGTGACGGGATTCTAAATCCAATATGGGCCCAAGATAGTGGACTAGTTTTTTCGATGATTCAGACCATAAAAGCTTATTATATAAAATATTTTTTTACTATTATTTTGTTCATCTTTATCTCAAAATTCTTGTTTTGCACCTTCACAGTTCATCATTTTTATCAAACCTACGTACACTATGAAACAGTATAAGCATGAATTTTAAAAATGTATAGTTCTTTAATTGAATAACAATGAAATAACAAATTCCATTTATAAGACATTATATTACATTACAAATGCTTATACATACAACAATTAGGTATAATTACATTTCCAGAAAAGTCTATTTTCCGAGAGACAGGTGCTCGAAGATAGTGAATACTAACTATCACACTAAAAATATGGCACTGGGAAGGCTTCTTCTGAATAAGGAGCAATATTAGTATAAATATACGATTGTTTCTATAAATTGATTTACAATAACAAAAAATATATAAGTATAATCGATTAAAATAAAATACTATCATTTTTTCATTATTTTGATTATTTATCAAAATATCTGACCAAAAACCACTTGTGTGGTAAAAAAAACACCCCGCCAAGTCTGGGGTCCAAAAAAGTTGTGAAATCAACTTTTTGTCCCGCCAAGTGATGTTGGCACTTTCTCCTGACCCATCACTATCAACATAAATACTTTTCAGCTCCTTCTCCTTGCCGGTGTGCCTTGCCATTTCCTGAAACTGGAATTTTTATATTCTTCAAACACCAATACAATTTCTTGTTTCACCTTCACATTTGCTACATGAGGTTTGTGTGGAAAGATAGTTGTTCACCTCATAGTCTTAGTTCTAGTCAACTAGTACTAACAATATAAAGGCACATATTAGAGAGGAAAGCCTTTTAAAGTGTTGTTAAAGGCTCTTCTCGATGCCACAATGATCATTGCTGTAAATCTTTCCCATTATCAAAAATCAAATAAAAAATTAAGGAAATGCTTGCATACGAGTCTGCAAGACAGTGAGTCATTTCATGTAACTTTCAATTATAATGATAAATTATTAATTATAATGCAATTATAATGACTAAAATTATAATGAAGAAGCCAAGGGAGAATAAAGAACGAGGAAGAAAAAACAGAGTGTGACTAAGACAGAGATAAGGAAGCCTTTGAAGACGTGCTCTACTAGGAGATCAAAACTAACGCTGGGCTATTATAGGTTGGGGGAGACCCGAAAGTATCCGAACTGTCACTTCGTTGGCTAAGTCCACCTAGTCTCTAGCCTAGTGCAACATCTAGAGCAAATACGACTACCTCCTGCGAGTACCTAGTTCCCTGGTACCATTTAACTCTTTTCGACCCTGAGAAGCGCAGTAGGAGAGGCTGGAGACTGGATTGCACACCTCCTATAGCTTTCTACTTATCTGTTACACTTCTCTGAGTTTTTAGGTAACAATAACGCTTTTTGCCGTATGTACCATAGCCTAAACATGAAATGTCAAAAGAAATAAGTCATATACAAATTATTAAGCTTTCAAGGAATGACCACATACAACTACTACTTTCTTTGCAGAGGATGCCTGGAATACAACCAGTTAACATTGGGTAGTACTGCAGGCACACCGCCAAGGAGAAGAAGCTGAAAAGTATTTATGTTGTTAGTGATGGGTCAGGAGAAAGTGCCAACATCACTTGGCGGGACAGAAAGTTGATTTCACAACTTTTTTGGACCACAGACTTGGCGGGGTGTTTTTTTTACCACACAAGTGGTTTTTGGTCAGATTTCATGACTTTTTGTACGGTTCCTAAGGAAGGATTCTCTAAACTCTAAACTGTTTATTCCCACACATTAGAATCAAATAAAAGTGAAGTTAAAAGCTTGACAAGGTCTATAGAGAGGTCTATTGGAGAACTACGAGACCTATGACATTAAAAGACTTATCATTCTGATATAGAAGTATAGAAAACATAAAAAATAAGATAATAATAATTATAAAGTAATAATATATAATAATAATAATAAATAATAAAATAAAATCATAGAAAACAGAAATATATGTATTAATAAACAAATTACCCCCCCCCCCTCTTGAACTCAAGAGAATAAGGTTGAACTAAACCCTGAACCTATAATACTAAGTTCAAAAGATGAACTCGTAAATAGAAGTCATTCATAGGTCATGTGACAAGCACGAAACTACTACTCAATACACTGCTGTACCTCTGCTTAAGGGTGGTTGGGGGGGGGTTGAGTTGAGGGGGGATGCACTAGAGCCTTAGACGAATACAAAAAGCCCTCATTTATTGAAATCGGTTAAGTAGTTTAGGCTGTAGGTGCGTCAACGTTAGAGTGACTGCTCGCTAGCTTGGTTTCTCGCTCCGCGTTAAGCGTAGGAATGAGCTATCTCAATTTTTTTGATCTAGGAATGCACTAGGGTTCTAGACGAATCCAAAAAGCCCTCATTCATTAAAATCGGTTCAGTAGTTTAGGCTGTAGGTGCGTCAACATAAAATGAAGGAAGAATAAGAATAAGAATAAGAAGAAGTCATCAAAACTACCATTTTCAAACCTATTTTTCTCTACTTCTACTTGGCCGATTTTGACCATTTTTTTTTTATTTTTAATCTACAGGACACGGCCTACAAAGATATTAAAAAACTATTTAGGTAGCTTGTACGTATTTCACGCTGCAGACCCTCAAAAACCCTAGTTTGTCACCTACAGTATATATACACTGGCAGCTTTTGTGAAATTTTGACTTTTTGACTTGGCGGAGCGGAACGCTGCTGCGTTTCTAAATATAACAGTACACGGCAGTTAAGTAATCGTAACTTGTATAGATCAGTAATCGTTTATTTTAGATCAGTAATAGAGCATATATATCAGTAATAGTACATTGTAGATAATTACTTGTACGTAGGAGTTAAGTAATAGTAGATTTTTATAGGTGAATACTCTATAATTAAAACGAGTCTATAAAATACTGTTTATGAACGGGCTACGAGCCTTTATCTATTGTCCCTTGTTTTAGGTTTCACTCATTTTAAAAGCTTTTATTTAACTTGCAATGTTTGTATTTATGCATGTATGTATGTATGTTGGGGTAAAATCTTTTTTTATTCCATGTTATTCTAATTGATATGTTTTAATTAATTTTACAGGATAAATATGATGTGGAAGTCGCTAGTTATTTTAATGGTAGCAGTACCAGCAGTGTTCTGTGCCTGCAAACTGCAGCCTCAGATGAAAGCTGTCACGAACCTTAAAATTAATGAAGTAAGCTAATATATTCACTTGACATTATTTTAATTTACATATATACCTACAATATCTCCCTTCCTCTTGTCTCTCTGTAGACTGCACAGACTACGGCGAACAGACAGATTTTTTTGGATTTAGTGTTTTTAAAACGTTTAAATCATCTATAATATAGGTATATGAGAAAGTAAAAAAAAAAAAAAAAAACTGTAAACCACCATGGTAGGTTCTTGTAAAAACCATGATTTTAATTACATATATCTTAAAACCCATTAAAGTTATCTAGAAAAAAAACTTCGTCTAGATATTAGTGAAATATATTACCTATTTTCCAAGATATTGGTAATAGCTCCGGTTGTTTCACTCACACTATCAGGTATTTTGATATGTTTATTTTCAAACACCAATGAACAATTTTGCCAAATTTTGAGAACATTCTTACTTAAGTCCCGCACAATTATTTTTATTCGTATAGGTCTAAAGTCTAAATGTTTGTCTTCAAGATATTGGCCATAGCTCCACTCACACTATCAGGACTTCTGATAAGTTTATTTTCAAACACCAATAAACAATTTTGTCAAATTTTTATTGACTGGTCTTAATTTTTGTGTACCTTGATTTAAAATAGGTGGGCATTGCAATGAGATTATAAATATTTGTATGTTTAGCTGGAAGGTATTTGGTTTAATCAGTACGATAAAACTAATACTGATGATTCTGATGAGGAAGACGAAGAAATAACATGTGAAAGACTTCATTTCCATGTTGAAGATGATGGAGAGAATATTGACATTACCACTTCAGAGCTACATAAAGGGTAAGTTCATTTAAATGCCTTTAAAACCATTAAAGAACCTTCGAGAGGAAAATATTTTGTCCAAGATATTAGCGGTAAATGATGATGGGGACTATCAAAATAAAAATGCACAATTTCTATAACAGATTTTTTAAAAATACTATGTTAAATAATTACCTAAAGGGTAAGTCCTTAGTCCAAAAAAATATTAAATGATTCCTTTCATTTGCACGCAATTTTAAAAGTATAGTTGCAATATTAAGTTGTTTTTTTTTTTGTTTTTTTTTTTTATCTGTAATAGTTATAGGTCTTAATTAATTGAGCAGGAATAAATACTCTTTACTGTAAAATAAAATCACAGACGTTTCAATTTGTTAAAAATTATCATCATGAGGTGAGATGATGATGGGGGTGAACATTGACATTTAATTAATTGTAATCTTTTTAAAATTGTTTTATTTAGTAAAAAGACTTCCAATGGCACAGCTCTATATACTACTAACACCAAGTGGTCTGGAGGCGACGGGAAACTTACTGTGGGTGCAAAACTTCAAGGTAAATATTTAATTTCCCTTTGATTAAATATGGTTAGTGATAAAAAGAGATAAAAGAGATTTACTCTAAACACACTGAGTAATCTAATATTAAATTTTACATATAAGTAACATTGATTTGACTTCGTCAAAAATAATACTAAAACAAAATACAAACAAGTATGTATATACTTAAATTAGTGTTTCAGAGCGCTATCCATACTGCTTAAATTAAATGCATCACTATTGTAATATCAAAGCCTCCCTTAGGTAAACACTAAGCTTGGGTTGACTTGTTGTCACGTTAGCATTCCCAGAAGTAGCATCAGCCTCTTATGCTGAGGTAAACACTAAGCTTGGGTTGACTTGTTGTCACGTTAGCATTCCCAGAAGTAGCATCAGCCTCTTATGCTGAGGTAGACAGCAAGCTTGGGTTGACTTGTTGTCACGTTAGCATTCCCAGAAGTAGCATCAGCCTCTTATGCTGAGGTAAACACTAAGGTTGGGTTGACTTGTTGTCACGTTAGCATTCCCAGAAGTAGCATCAGCCTCTTATACTGAGGTAGACAGCAAGCTTGGGTTAACTTGTTGTCACGTTAGCATTCCCAGAAGTAGCATCAGCCTTTTATGCTGAGGTAAACACTAAGCTTGGGATAACTTGTTGTCACGTTAGCATTCCCAGAAGTAGCATCAGCCTATTTTATGAGGACCGAAAAGTCCTTTGGTCATAATGTCGGCTACAATCGCTTGAGTCCGTCAAGTTTGACTGCCTCCCTCTAGAAACAGTAGCAGACATAACTATCTTTTGTTTTTTGCCATTTGAGCACCCTGGCTATCATTATACAACGTTATTAAGTTGAGTTTGTTAAATATTTCAGTATGTAAACTTCTTAAGACAATTGCTCCTTTTATGTTGTCCACTTCATGCCATAATATATCTGCTTCAACTGTTAAAAGTTTCGATGTTCTTTGATTTTTGCTTACCCAAGCTAACTGCATTGGAAGCTAATATAAAGACGAAGCCACAATTGTATTCTATCTCAGTGATATTCACCCAGTCTAATCCATACATACCCAGTTAAACTTGCTCCTGACATTTTGTAGACCAGTCTTCACTCTGAAGTTCATTTTAGATATATGAGCACTCGCTTATCTGCCTTACAGTAAGCTTAATATGCATAATTTAGGTTGACTCTTTCCCTATTTCTAAAGGACAACCTATATCCATCGTCGTTTCCACTATATCTTCTCATTATATTAAAGTATATTTATCCATTCTATTCACCAACATTTTTAAATGAAATTTGTAAATTTAGAGTGAATATTGTTAGCCAAACTTTTTAAAAAAAAAATCATACGAGTAAATACCCTGTTAAACTTAATTATATTTTGATAAAATACATGTATAATGTCTTATTTTCGAACTGTTGTAGGTATGGATTTTGAATTCCATCTTTGGATCATTGGAACTGACTACAAGAACTTCTTAATAACTTACATGTGCTCTAATGGTAATCTGATTATTAATTCCTAATTATGTTAAAAAACAAAAAAACAAAAAAAACTAGCTAGTGATTGATAACTACAAAAGAAAAAGCCTCCTATACGCTAAAACTTTAGTTTTTCTCAATTGTTCAAAGATGTTTCTGCTATATAAAAGAAGCAAACTTTCAAATTTCAACTAGTGCACTTGGATTCATAGACACCTTCATGCCAAATTTTTACATACGAGTATAAAGGGCTTTTATTAAGATGGTGGATCGTGCAAAGCTTGTCTTTGCACGATCCACAGCTTGTCGTGCAAGCTCTTGTCTTTTCGGTGAGTGAAGGCGCCTTCCTTCTAATTTTATTGTGACACGCTAAGCAGATCTAGAGAACTCGTAATAAGTTAGTTAATAACAGTTAATCTATATAGTATTTCGATTTTATAAAGTAAACTAGTTGGGTTCCCGAGCATCGCAAAGAAGTTTGTATATTTCAAAATTAGTTTCTCAATTTCACTTAGGAGAGATTTGTCTAAATAAATACAAATCCGTCGACAATTCAATGAGTGTATTATATAAAGTCCTATCAAATTTCAATTATTCAGTCCTATTAAATTCAATTAACATTCCTTATACTTTCGAAATCAATAAAGATTGAAAAATTCGGTTTTCTAATGATAAATTCTAACTTAAAATTAATCTAAGTATCTTTAACAAAATAATAGAGGGGTTCCAAAATGCCTTGTGATGGTTCCAGTGAAGGACGGTATGGCTGTGCTCGACTTGGCGGGGGCAGTGTCAAAATTTAAATATCGTTTTTAAAATATCGTTTTTTGTATGCCGTATACACACGTTTTCAAAGTTTGTTCCTCATAAAATATATTCTCCGAGGAACGAGACAGCGCAGACATGATTTTTTTTTGTCATAAATATTATTAATGAATATGGAAGAAGGTTATTCTTAAACAATATTAGCTCAATGTATAAAGTGTCTCTTATCGCACTTCTTGATTTAATAAATAGGTAGACTAGTTTAATAAACAGGCTGTCATTAGGTTTGTTCCAACCACACTTCAAACTAGTTTCAAACTGTACAAAGCATGTGCATTAGCGAAAAACGATCAAGTGTGGTCCGATACGCATGCGTCGGACAGTTCCAAACCAGTTTGAAGTGTGGTTAGAACAAACTTATTGTTAGAATCTGGTCGTATATTACAGCTTCCTAAATGTTGAAATTTTCATTCAATAGTGGTCCCAATAACACAGTGACAACTGTTATTGCATCTCTGTTTTAGAGTTTAGTGTTTCTTACTACTATAATTTTAAACGTAGTTTATGCGAAATACAAACAGAAAAATATAATATTTGCATACAAATCGTTGGCGAAAGAAGCAAATGGTATTTCGACTCGCAAAAAAATTCATTCATAAATACATTATAGTGTTACTAAAGACTGTCAGTTCAGACGGGTTAATAATTCAGACGGGTTAACTTCAGACGGGTTTGAAGATTTTTATTGCTTGCCTATTTACTAAATTAAGACATAATTCCATATTCATGATCATTATTAATTTAGGATTGACAAGCAAAATCGTCTCTTGCTACGAAAGTACACTTTACTTATGAAGAACGGACTTGGAAAACAGTTCTATGTACGCCATTCAAAAATGATATAAGGACGGATAACGCGTCATAAAAGGTCATAAAATCATTAAAGGCCATAATAGCTATTTACGTACCTAGAGCAGTAAGGGCGTTATTACAGACCGAGGGGGAAGTTTGAAAGCACGAGTACGTTTAACACCCGAGGCTTTTCATGTCGCTTACTGCTCGTGGTGCGTACACTATTTTATCGCCCACCACATGTAAACTAACTACAAAAAACTATTTTGCCGTAATCTTCAAAAACAATAAATGCATTTTAAGGTTAAATCATTACCAAAACAAACGCAGTTATAAAAATATTGATTGTTTACGAATTAAACAGCTAACGCGTAGAACTACTAGCGCTTCCACGGCCCGGCCAGGAAGCGGCCGCTTCTCGAACTACTAGAACTAACTACTTTATCTGTAAAGATAAAGCATGCATTTTTACAGGCCCCAGGGCTATATAGTGGAACTTTACCTTCCCCTCTGGATAGGAATGTTTACAAGTGGTGGGCGATAAAATTTATTTAAGTTCATAAAAGGCATATTAAACGTGGCCAATGTTTTTGAGCATTGCTAAGTGATATACTGTCAACTAAAAATTTATAAAACATGTTTTCTAAAAACAAGCGAAAATTCTTTTGTAACAAAATTATGTTTAGTTTTGACCTCTTATATACATTCCTTGAATTGCGATATCTAGACTTGAGACACCCAGCATAGGAACCTTAATTTTATTGAAATCAGATTAATATATATTCTTAAGCTTAATTTGACTAACCTCGATTAAGCTGGGACTTAGATTCTTCTCAATAATAAATTCTACTTCAGACAAAATCTGAGTCCGAGATCTCTTCTGAGCCCGACCAAATATATTCATATGATTACTGCTTATTAGTGCAAACAAATCTATTTTGTTTTAAATTAGAAACTAAATTATTATACTGGTATTATCAATTTTTTATCTACAAATTTCCTTATAACTAAAAACTAAATTATATTACAGGTGTTGAAGATGCTTCGATTATGACGAGAAAGAAAGGTCCTGTAAATGAAGAGTTAAAGAAAGCTATAGAGGAAGCTCTTAGCGCAACCAATTTAAAAATGGATCAATTTTACGTTGCAGGACAAGAGGGTTGTATTCGCTAACAAAAATTTGTGAAAAATTAATAAATAAATATAAATGTACGTGCTTCGCTAAGGAGATTTATTTTGAGATTTAATTGGTCTTGACTGGAAATCAGTCTTTTTTCTCCCCTTGACATCAAATTAAAGAATATTTTTACTACGTTTTTATTAGCTTACTTTCTTGCTTGTTTGTGCAGTACAAATCTTGCAATCGATTTTTAACTTACTTCCCAAGTAGCAAGACATTTGAAACTTTTAGAATAGCTCAGACCAAGATGACAATGCATTATTTTAATACTTTTAGCCATATTTCTGCAAATTTTTCTGTTTGGAAAGTTAGTTCGGAAAAAATCCGCAAGTTATTTTGTTGTTTTGTCATATCCCATATTTACAATCTTCATTTTGACAGGTTTCAAATTTATGATTTATGACAGAAAATTTAAAAACGTAGTATATAAAAATTTCTTTTTATCGTGCAATTATTCCTTTTTTTTATCTTATTTGTTTTATAAAAATGTTTACTAATTGGTGTAGGTATTAATTATGTATATGCTTTATATTAAATTGACTTTCCCTGAACTTCACTCTTGATCAGTTAGATTCAGCAAAAATATCGAACTTAATCACCCACTCGTCTTTCAACTTATTCTTAAAAGGTCTTTATTTGGAGAAAAAAAAAAAAAAATACTATGATGCAAGAAAAAGGGGATCCTCTGTCTGTCACGTATCCTGACTGTGTATAGAAGAGGTCCTTAACTCAGTCTTTGAACCTTGTCCCTTACAGACAGACAGACTACATCCTGTCTCTGTCCGTCCGTATGTCATTCTACTCCCGTCACCAATAACTGTACTTTATGGTACTTCAGAGTCTCCGGTCCTCACAACAGAAATATTACACCAACGCTTATTTTTTATTTATTTTTTTTTTTTTACGAACAAAAAGAATCTTCTGCGTAAGAATGAGAAAAAAAGTATATGGAAATTTTTTCAAGTGGAAACAATTATTGTAGGTAAAGAGTAAAG
>KZ654147.1:3560-14601 GCA_001010745.2 Gerris buenoi
GGATGTCCCACCAGAGGATGATCGTGGTACCTTCTTAAAAGTTCTGGACGGAGATGCTCCGGGGCGTAGATTCGGGGAGCTTCACTGTTAATGTAGTATAGCCGGTGATTTATTATATCGAAGTTTCGTCGCTGGCGATTCCAGGCTCGCCTCTTTCTCGCAGTAGGGGGCACCTTCTCCTCCCGAAGCCATTCAATGATCTCTACGAGCTTCGGATCGAGGTGCTGCTCGTCATGCAGCCGGTTCATCAGCTCATCGGGGTGTTGACCGGTGTTAATTGCGCAGAGTCTTTCTTTGTGCTGTTCTCGAAGTGGCGGTGTGTCAACGTCTGGGAGTTCTCCGTCTGAGTCTACCGGATCACGGGAGAGTGCGTCGGCGGCCTGGTTCAATTTTCCGGGACGATGTTGAAGAGTGAAGTTATATCCCATGAGGGCTAAAAACCATCGATGGACCTTGCTATTCACGTCTTTGTTGCGGGTCATCCAGGTCAACGCGCTGTTGTCAGTTAACAGGGTGAATGCCCGTCCCTCTAGTATCATCCGGAATTTCCCGACTGCCCAGATTACCGCTAAGGCTTCTCTTTCCAACGTCGTGTAACGTCTTTCCGTGTCACTTAGCTTCCGGCTCGCAAAGCTTAAGACTAGTTTGTGATCATCCCTTTCTTGATATAGTACAGCGCCTAAGCCGATCTCTGACGCATCCGTTTGTAGAAATATATTTAATTCGGGATTAAAATGTGACAAGCTGGGTGCCGCGACTAGTTTGGCCTTTAACGTTTCAAAAGCATGATCCTGCACTTTGGTCCACTTCCATCTCACTTTAGCCTTAGTAAGTTCTGTTAGTGGGGCGGCTATCTCGGCAAAATGATCAACGAAATCTCCGTACCACTGGCATAAACCGATAAACTGTCGTATTCCCTTCTTAGTGGTTGGTTTCGGAAATTCAGCCACAGCGCGCAATTTCTCTGGTTGAGTGGATATTCCATAAGGAGACAGATGGTGTCCTAAGAAGTCAACTTCTTGCGTCGCTATCTCGCATTTCTCCACGTTGCATGTGAGTTTATGCCTTTCTAGCCTTTCCAATACTAAGTTAAGGTGGGTTAAATGCTCCTCGAAGGTGTTGCTGTGAATGATTACGTCGTCAAGGTAGACTTCGACAAATGTCCCTATAAAGCCACGTAGCACTTCTTCCATAAGTCGTTGAAACGTCATAGGGCTGTTCTTCAGACCGAACGGCATAACAAGAAATTCGTACAAGCCTAAAGGAGTTGGGAAAGCGGTTAAGTGTCGAGATTGCTCGTCGAGTTCAACTTGCCAATATCCAGATTTAAGGTCAATCTTCGAGTAAAACTGGGATCCGTTGAAACGGCGTAACTGATGGTGGAGGTTCGGCATGGGGTATGCGTCGTCTTCGGTTACCTCATTCACTTGTTGATAGTTGACGCAGAATCGATATTTTCCGTCCTTTTTCTTCACGAGCACCACGGGACTGGACCAAGGAGATTTGCTGGGTTGAATGATGCCGGTCGCTTCTAATTCTCTCACCTGCTCACATATTACTGCGCGTTTCTCGTCATTGTACGGGTACGGGGGCAAACGGCGTGGGATGACATCTCGGATCTTAATATGGTGGAGTATTGTTCGTGTTCGGCCAACTCCACTAAAACAGGGGGCGTGACTCTTCATGATATCTCTGATTTTTCTACTTTGAGAGGGATGGAGGTTGGGATTAATAATTTCTTCTGGTACGGCGGTCTCTTCTTCTTGCTTGTAGCACTTGCGCCAACTCACGGTGGTTCTTTCCTGACGCCCAATGGAACAGTTCTGGCCTTCATAATCAATTATAACAGCGTGTTCGCGGTGCCAGTCGTTGCCTAGGATCAGGGTGTAAGAAGAGTCATCGAGTACACAGGCCCGAACCAAAAAATGTCGACCCTGGATCTGCAGGGGTAACTCCACCTTCCCACTAGCGTTACCGTGTACCTTCGACGTGCCGAGATTGACAACTTTGCGGCGGTTGTCGATTTGTCTTGAGTCCGGATGTCTTGAAAGAGCGAGGCAAATAAACGACGTAGAAGCTTGCGTATCTACCAGGGCCTTGTACTCACTTCCGTCGCTTAATCGGAACGCGATAGTCGGACTATTATCTTCGGGACTAAATTCTAAATGAAGGAGCCGTTCAGGGGGTTGAGAGTTCGAGGCTCCGGTGCGAACCCTCACTGCTGGTTTCCCGACTGATTTCCTGGTCGTGTTTCGGGGTTAGGATTCCGGGGGTTTTCTCGGCGATTACCATAATTAAACTGTCGGTTTCCTGGTGGGTGATAAGTATCCGGGCGTCTATAGGTGAAGTTGTTGGGTTTTGGGGTTTCGGCGGACTCCACAGATTGATCCGTTTCAATTCGCCGAGCCAGTGAAATAAATTTTGATATATTGTTAGTAGTACCCAATCGTAGTAATTGTCTAAGATTCGGGGCTACCAACTCGATGACCTGACTGATAAACGTGGGATCGGGTTCGTTCGGATATAGGCGACGAAAGAGTGCATACTTTTCTTGGAGAAACTTTTCCACTGTTTCACCCGTCTTCTGCTTGTCACCGTGAAAGCTAGCCCGCAGTGCCGACATTCTACTCGGGGATCCGTAGCGTGTAGTTAGGAAGCTGGTGAAATCTTCCCAAGTAGCGTCGGGGATGCACTGGGTCTGCCAGATCTTCTTGACTTCACTGCTAAGATGCTTGTTGGCCGCTTCCACCCAACAAGAGCGTGGTACCCTATTCTCTGTGAGTCCGCTGGTCCACTTCTCTATTACTTTAGCTGGATCTTCCCATGGGCGGCCTTCAAACGGGGTCATCACAAAATCCAGTACCGCGGGATCCCATTTCGTGTCCCTAGCCGGTTGATCCTCCAGTCTCCGAACTAAACTACGAATAAGTGCCCGATTCTCGGCGGTCTCCTGTAGAAATGCCTCTAAGGCAGTTGAGAGGCCGGCGGCTCTGTCATCGATCGGGGGCATCGCTGATCCTGTGGGCGCGGTGGATGTTCTGTGTTTTATGTTGGTAGAAGGGTGAATTAGCCCTGACGGTCCAGCTCCTCCACTTGGAGCTGGATTCTGAAGGGGACGACCTGCGTTGTCCGGTGGGTCTTCGAGGGCTAGTAGGTCACCGTTGGGTTGGCTGTCGTCTGCTTCTTGAAGGCTCTCCTGGTGGGCTATCGGGCACCAGAAGGTATATCTTTGAGGATCTTGGCCTTCTACTCGAAGGGCTTCCTCCAGACGGATATATAGGTCACTCGCGCTTCCACTGACCGGCATGCCGCGTTTAGTTAATTCCCTCCTTACGTCACTGGAGGTTAATTCTATCAACGTTTTACTAAACATTTTTTAATAATAAATTAAAGTTAAATTAAATTTAATAATAATAAAACTCTCAAAATTGTCCTCAATAAAAAAAAATAAAATCACCTCACTACACTCCGAAAATATTATAAAGTTTTAACAAAACCGATACATATAATAACGGACCTAAACCTAACCTATTTCCTACACAATCCCTAGCTTAACAGGCAAAATAACAATAAAAAATTAAATTAAACAGGATAATACACGCGTCCTGTCACGGTCGCCATTTTGACACCTGGCGCACGGGCCTAAACGGGATACGCGTGCGCACTACCGGGGGATCGCGCCGCCTGTCAGGACGCGACCAGCCCGGGGGCAAATTAGGGGCTGACGCTGAGTCACGGTCGCCACTTCCTCTTTGAGGAGAAGGAAGAAACTCCATGCTCCCTGGCTTTAAAATCATAATAATAAAAGGGAGAGATAGAAATATATATATATGAATAAATAAACCTAATGGCTGCCAGTGGTGCCCCGACAGCGGGATTGGGTAACGAGGGAGAGTGGCCGAGAGTGGTAACCCCTCGGCGGAATATAAAAGGGGTAGGAGGCTAAGAGTGGTACCCCCTTAGCGGTAGTGGTCAAAAGGGGAGTAGACTGAGAGTGGTGCCCCCTCAGCGGAAGTGGAGTAACAGGGAAGAGACTGAGAGTGGTCACCCCTCAGTGGAAGTGGTCTTGGGGTCATCCGTGGTGCCCGGATGCCGGAAGGTGGTCAGAGGACAAGGCTGGAAGTGGTAACCCACCAGCGGAATATAAAAGGACGTGTCCGGCAGTGGTCACCTGACCGGCGCAAACTCAAGACGTGGATTAGGCTAAGAGTGGTAACCCCTTAGCGGTATAGGGTAAATGGTTATCCGTGGTCCCCGGATAACGGACCCACCGGCGGATACCGAGGTCGAAGGACTGGAAGTGGTCACTCTCCAGTGAAAACCAAAAGGTCATAGCCGGAAGTCGTGTCCCAGGGGGCTAAAAGGAGTGCTAGACAGTGGTAACCCATCTAGCGAAACCAAGAGGCAAGCAGTGGTAACCCACTAGCTGATGGGCGTACGTTTCGGCCGGAAGTGGTAACCCACCGGCGGTATACACAAGACTAGGTCGGGGGCCGGAAGTGGTAACCCTCCGGCGGAATAGGCAAGGGAGTGTGTCAATGAGTGGTCCCCCCATTGACGAAACCAAAAGGGCTGGCAGTGGTCACCTACCAGCGGAAGTGGACAAGAAGGTTGGCCGGAAGTGGTAGCCCACCGCCGGAATACTCAAGACAAGGCATGAGGCTGGTAGTGGTAACCCACCGGCGGATACCGAGGTCGAAGGACTGGAAGTGGTCACTCTCCAGTGAAAACCAAAAGGTCATAGCCGGAAGTCGTGTCCCACCGGCGGAAACATAGGGCCGCTAGGGATAGGAAGGAAGGAAAGGAGGTTAGGGAGGTCCGTAAATAAAAAACTACTCCATCATAATAATAACTCTATTAGAGGAATAAACATAAATACGAACAGGATGAAATAATAATAAGGATAATTGGGAGTACAGGGATAAGGTTAGGTAGTGAGGGGGAGAGAGAGAGAGGACAAGACCAGGTCGAGTTCTAGGAGAGAGCTGGAGCTAATGATGCTTACTGAGCTCGGAGGCCTGCTTTTATCCTCTCGTCCCCACCCTACCGGCGCCCCCGCCAGGGAACTAGGGAGGCAGCCCCCTTCCCCCCAGGCACACTGGAGGGACGGGACCCTGGCTGCTATCCCCACCACCTCGGCGGCAGGACCTCACTCACTACCTTTCCATCAGTCATACAGTTAACAACTACACACATACAATTCTCATTCATACCATCACTCATTCATACCAAAGGGAATAATTAACAGAATAATAATAAAATAAATTTAAAAGAATAAAACCCTTCTACAAAATATATACGATACTTCTAAAAATTGATCACTTTAATGGTAGTGTTGGCTTAGAGGTAACATGACTGCTGTCAATTTTACCTGGGAGAAATCTCCACAAAAATAGGCAAAACCATTCAGAATGATAACACTAGAATAACTTATAAACCGTACACAACACTCGGAACAACAGAGAAAATGTTTAGGATCGATAAAACATAAAATCCGGATACATTCTCCCTGCGAACTCATCTGTCTTTTCATGAAGTGTCCATGCAAGCTTTTTCCACGATAAGTATTGAGTTTCAACGCAATTTCATGTAATACATCTTTATTGGGAATGAAAATTTAATTTTTAAAACAAATCAACAATAAATAATGTCAGTGTATGACATGGTTGCCATGTATACCAACACCCCTTCTCAACCATGTACACTTGGGTGGGCCGAAAAAACTCATTTTTTTATTTCGAAGTTGTAATAGTGCGGAAAAGTTGCGAATAACATAGACTAAAAGAAGGAAAAAAAAATTATCAAAATCGGTTGACATCTTCCGTTCGCGCAAGGGCCCTAAAGTTTGACAAAATTTGGAAAAAACTTGATTTTTGCGATTTTTTTTTTAAATTTGGAAATTGATGTTTTCGTGATGTAATATTTAATAACGTCATCTAATACAGCCTAAAAACATTGTGTTTTAATTTGGTTGAGATCAGTTGATATCTTCCAGTCGCGCATAAGCCCCAAAATGAGCCCAAATTTTTGAAAATTTAACATTTTTACGTGTCTTTTTTATATCTTGAATAAAAAAAATTTTAAACGTAATAGTTACAGTATTTTTATTTTTGAACATAAGAACATTGCGTTTTGTGAATAAATGGAACACTTCCGGTCGAGCAATGACCCCAATTCTACTGAAAAAGGATAGTTAGGCCTATGACATGATGGGTGATAACAGTAACAACGGGCATGGTAATTTTGCGATTTGCTCTATATTTTAAAAGCTTAAATATTTAAGTAACAATATAGTTTATAACAATAAACTAAAATAACTTAAAAAAAAGATAAAAACAGAGTTCTGACTAAATGTCCATGTTAGTTGAACCATTGAACCTGTCCATTAGTACTGTTCTCTATTTTGTAGCCGAAGATACTTTGATGACTGATTCGCTGGTGAAGTTAGGCATTGATGATCTGGACAGCAACATGGTGCTTATAAATCCATCTCGAGATTCATGACGAGTTTTACATTATCTTCTCGTCCATAGTTGGCAGAAATCAGTGAATAGGAGCTAAAATCGCTAGCGACTCGCTCCCTGACTGGTTTAAAGCAATACTCAGTTCACACGCACGCTGTTGATCGCTGTATAAAACTCGTCACGGAAGCCTCAAAAAAAACTTATTTTAGTTTATTGTTAAAAACTATATTGTTACTTAAATATTTAAGCTTTTCAAATGTATAGAGCAAATCGCAAAATTACCATGCCCGTTGTTACTGTTATCACCCATCATGTCATAGGCCTAACTATACTTTATCAAGTACTGTATTTCTATAGAATTGGGGTCATTGCTCGACCGGAAGTGTTCCATTTATTCACAAAACGCAATGTTCTTATGTTCAAAAATAAAAATAATGTAACTATTACGTTTAAAAATTTTTTTATTCAAGATATAAAAAAACACGTAAAAATGTTAAATTTTCAAAAATTTGGGCTAATTTTGGGGCTTATGCGTGACCGGAAGATATCAACTGATCACAACCAAATTAAAACACAATGTTTTTAGGCTGTATTAGATGACGTTATTAACTATTACATCACGAAAACATCAATTTCCAAATTTAAAAAAAAAATCACAAAAATCAAGTTTTTTCCAAATTTTGTCAAACTCTAGGGCCCTTGCGCGAACGGAAGATGTCAACCGATTTTGATAAATTTTTTTCCCTTCTTTTAGTCTATGTAATTCGCAACTTTTCCGCACTATTACAACTTCGAAATAAAAAAATGAGTTTTTTCGGACAACCCTAATGTACACCCAGTGTTCCACGATCCTTCAAGAACTTGACCGCGGTCAGCGCCTTCGTAAGGGTATCGGCTGGCTGATCAGCTGTAGATAAATGCTTTATTTGGATTTTTCCATATTGTACAGATTCCCTTATGAAGTTATACTTAACGTCTAAGTGTTTCATGCGACGATGCTCTTTAGGATAGTTTGCTATAGCAATTGTTGCCGCATTGTCTTCATAGACAGTAGTAGGTAATACATTTTTGCTGTTTAAATTAGTCAGTACCAAAAACTTGGTATAGGTAGCCCGATGTAGATTTTCTGTCGGCATGATCGCCTGCCCAGTCTGAGTCAACATAGCATTCAAGCGGCGGTGCAGCTTCATATTTCTTGAAAAATAATTCTGCTTCCGATGTTGCTTTTTTATATTTAAGTACATGCTTCAGGTGCTTCCAGTGAACTTCTTTTGGATTTGACTGAAATCTTCTGAATAAATTTATTGCCAAACTTAAGTCCGGTCTTGATGTCAGCATTAAGTACATGACACATCCTACTATTTCACGATAAGGCTTGTCATTTGCATCTATGCTATCTTGATGTTCTTGTGATAAATAATTTCCAAGTTTTTCTTCAACTGGTATGTTTTTCGAATTGCATTAAAACGTGCCAAATCTTTCCAGCAACTTCTTTACGTAATGCGCTTGTGAAATTTTTATTGTACCTAAATCTTTTTGTATGACAATTTTAAAACCAAGAAAACTTGTCACTTGACCCATGACAGCCATTTTAAATTCTTTAGCAAAATCCTGTTTTATTTTATTAATAAGATCTACACTCTCGCAAATTAACAATAAATCATCAACAAAAACTAAAATTATAAATATCGATTGACCGAATTTTTTAACATATAAACAATAATCACACTCTGTTCTTTTAAACCTTAAAACATCAACAACAAAATGGTTAAATGTGATGTTCCAAGCTCGTAGAGCCTCTTTTAACCCGTACAACGATGTAACTAACTTGCATACTTTCCCCTTCTCGCTCATGCCAAGTTTTAATCCTTCTGGAATATTCATATAAACTGTTTCCTCAAGTACTCCATTAAGGAAGGCAGTTTGAAAGTCCATTTGATGAATTTTGAGATCAAACCTATTGACGTAAGCTAGAAGTATTCTTACCGTCTCTAACTTAACTACTGGCGAATATGTTTCGTGGTAGTCGAACCCTTCTTTTTGAGAAAAACCTCTTGCAACAAACCTAGCTTTGTACTTAGTGACATTGCCATCAGCATCATGTTTTAGAAAACTTCTTTGGACTCAGGGGACCCCATAACGTGTATATCAATCAACATGTTCAAATCGAATTTCGAGCCTTTACAATCCTCTCTCTCTCTCTTTATATATTATGTTTATGAATAAGAAAAAAAAGATTAATTCATTTTTTAAATTATTTATTAACTAGCTGGATACCCGTGCTTCGCTACGGAGTGTTTTTAAATTTGATAAGTTTATAAACTACCAGGAAAGCATACAAATTATTTTACCATGCGAGAATATCTAGATTATATCCCTCCTACTTATATCCCCCTCCTCATTGATAATATAATTTGCAAATATCCTAAATTTACCTCCTCCTAAATGAAAATATGACAAAACTGTACTTAACAACAATTATTGTACTCTTAAGAGCATTTCAAGGATATGCATCATGAAGATGAAGGGTATTCATTACTTGAACCCCGTACCCCTTTGAACAAAAATTTATAGTTCGAAAATTCATGTAAACAGTTACCTTCCCCTTGCTTTGAAGGTCATGTGTGCAAATTTTCATCGAGATCGAACTAAAACTGTAGATTTGTATAAAAGAACTGCATATGTACACACATATGTTGACTTTTATATACAAATATAGATATAAATTTCCATTTTACCTCTCACCCTTCTAAATGGAAATAAGACAAAACTGTACTTAAGAACAATTACTTTTCTCTTAAACAGCTTTTCAACGATTTGTATCATGAAGGGTATCCATTACTTTGTCATTTGTACCCCGTACACATAACAACACTTACTGTACTCTTAACGGCGGACGACTAAAACAAATAGTTTTAGTGAGTATAATGTGTTATACATCGTTTTAAAGGTCTTTAAGAGGAGGAAAATAATATATAACTAATAAAATTTTCCACATAATATTTTCAAGATGGCGGCCAATATGGTGGACGACTAAACAAAAAGGTTTTAGTCAGTATGACATGTTATACATCAATTTAAAGGTCTTAAAGTGTAGGAAAGGAATATGTAAGTATTAAAATTTTCCACGTAATATTTTCAAGATGGCGGCCATTATGGTGGACTATTAAAAAATTATTCTTCATGGCATGTTATACCTACATTAATCTAAAAGTATAAAAGAAGAAAAAGGTTCAATAATTTTTAAAATTTCATAATTCATTTTTTTCAAGATGGCGGCCAATAAGGTGGAGGTAAAAAGTTTTTAGTCAGTGTGACATGATATACATCAATTTAAAAGTCTTAAAGTGTAGTATAGGAATACCTAACTATTAAAATTTTACATATATTATTGTCAAGATAGTGGCCAACTTTAGCACAAACTTTATTTAATAAATATTTACTACAAATGCTGAAAGAAACATGCATAACTTTTGTTCAAATGTGTACTTCGAATGTGTGTGATTTTGTTCAAATACTGTAAAAACAGGCGAGCGCAGCGAGCCTGCATTAATCATATTGAATAATGATTACGAACAAATACCGTATAAAAAGGCGAGCGTAGCGAGCCTACTATAACCTTATTTAATAAATATTAACTAGAAAATGCTACATCAAACAGGCGAGCGTAGCGAGCCTTGCATTAATTGTATTAAATATTGATTACGTGCAAATAATGTATAATCAGGTGAGCGTAGCGTGCCTACAATAACAATTTAATAAATATTGACTACAAATGCTGAATAAAAAAAGGCGAGCGCAGCGAGCCATATATAAATACTGCCGATTATATAAAAATACTGTAGAAACAGGCGAGCGTAGCGAGCCTAATATAACAATTTAATAAATATTGACTACAAATCTACAAATGCAGAATTAAATAGGCGAGCGCAGCGAGCCATATATAAATACTGCCGATTATATAAAAATACTGTAAAAACAGGCGAGCGTAGCAAGCCTACAATTACATTGAATAATGATTACGAAAAATACTGTATAAACAGGCGAGCGTAGCGAGCATACTGTAAATATTGACTACAAATGCTGAATCAAATAGGCGCGCGCAGCGAGCCATATAAATACTGCCGATTATATAGGTATAAATATTGTAAAAACAGGTGAGCGCAGCGAGCCATTTTTCGTGCCCCCCCCTAAAACCGTACTTGCGCTATTACTAAAAATATAGAAAAATATGCAAAATGTGCGTTCTGCTGGGCCGTAGAAAAAATTAGATTAGCAATTCGATCTGATATACTGGAAATCAAAGATGGCGGATAATTCAGGTCACTCGAAAAAAAAAATTTTTTTTTAAATTTTCAGTGGGGTATGAAATGAAAGGTATTGAAGAGTAGAATACAAATATATATACCACTTGTGGGTAATATTTTTTTTCCACGCCATTTTGTCAAAAAATTAAAAATGAAAGGTATTAAAGAGTAGATTACAAATATTTATACCACTTGGTTAGTGTTTCATTTTCGGCGCCATTTTGTCAAAAAACATCTAAATTTTTTGTCCCCCCCCCCCTCCTCCTACTT
>KZ654148.1:11551-48107 GCA_001010745.2 Gerris buenoi
TAGAGGTGGAATGAAAACAACATTTAGAAAAGTAAAAACTAAATTGACGAATAAAGAGGATTCGTTTATAAACTAGGAGTTGGAGGTGGTTAGAGGTGGTTAGAGGTGGTTAGAGGTGGTTGGAGGTGGTTAGAGGTGGTTAGAGGTGGTTAGAGGTGGTTAGAGGTGGTTAGAGGTGGTTAGAGTTAAACAGTTCCTTCCAAAATAAAACATATTATGCACACAGTTTTTTTTTTTTTACGTCAAGGAACATCCACGATAAATTTGAAGAACATCAAAATCTAGGCATTTGGACGTAACTGCGCAACAAACAGTCAGATGAAATGTCAAACAGTCAAGTTAATTCAGAGTCCTCGCTCCGTTCCGTCAATAACATTTATATCTAGACGTCTACACGACTAAAAATGAATGATTAGAAACTTCTAAAAGACGAGATAATTTTAGTAGAAGCTTCTTAATGTACCCATGATCCATGATAACATCATCATCAGCAATTTATATATGGAGCTGCCCAAGATAACTTAACGAAATTGCTTAAAATGAAATTATTGAAACTTTTAAAAGAAGTGATAATTTCAATAGAATCTTTTCCAAGCACTCATGATAACATAATCATCAGCAATCTGTTAAAGGAGTTGCCCAAAATAACTTCATTAGCAAAATATAAATGAAGATTCGCAATATAATTTAATGAAACTTTCATTATCAAATAGTGACATCTCAATATAATTTAATGAAACTTTCATTATCAAATAGTGACATCTCAATATAATTTAATGAAACTTTCATTATCAAATAGTGACATCTCAATATAATTGAATGAAACTTTCATTATAAAATAGTGACATCTCAATATAATTTAATGAAAGTTTCATTATCAAATAGTGACATCTCAATATAATTTAATGAAACTTTCATTATCAAATAGTGACATCTCAATATAATTTAATGAAACTTTCATTATCAAATAGTGACATCTCGGCACTTTTATAGAAAAGGGCCCCCCTTTTTCTTTTCAATCTAATATATTTTCTTACAACTTAATACACACTTTTTTAATAGAAAAGTGTGATATTCCTTTGTCCCAAAGCATATTGGACTGAATATCCCTTTGTCTTAATAGATACTTAGACTAAGGTATATAAACTCATTTGTATAATAAACAAAAAGGGGGGCCCTTTTCTATAAAAGTACCGACATCTCAATATAATTTTTTTTTTTAGATTCCAAATATAATTTCATTTAAAATCCCATTATCTTAGTATGTCATTTTCATAAAGAATCTACCGTTCCGTCCATAATAATATTCAGTAGAAAAATTTGTAAAGACGCTGCTCATAATGGCATCTGAAACTTATCTAAAAAACTGTTTATGATGACAAAAATAATAACTCCTTGATGAAACTTCTTACATCATTAGAAGTTTACATTAGCTTCCTATTAAAGCTGCTTACATTCATCTTACATAGCTTCATGAAGGTGCTCCTCATTGTAAATCATTAGCAACTTCATAAATGTGCGATTTTCATAGTAAAATCATAAGAAACTTCATAAATGTGCTATTCATAGTAAAATCATTAGAAACTTCATAAATGTGCTATTCATAGTAAAATCATTAGAAACTTCATAAATGTGCTATTCATAGTAAAATCATTAGAAACTTCATAAATGTGCTATTCATAGTAAAATCATTAGAAACTTCATAAATGTGCTATTCATAGTAAAATCATTAGAAACTTCATAAATGTGCTATTCATAGTAAAATCATTAGAAACTTCATAAATGTGCTATTCATAGTAAAATCATTAGAAACTTCATAAATGTGCTATTCATAGTAAAATCATTAGAAACTTCATAAATGTGCTATTCATAGTAAAATCATTAGAAACTTCATAAATGTGCTATTCATAGTAAAATCATTAGAAACTTCATAAATGTGCTATTCATAGTAAAATCATTAGAAACTTCATAAATGTGCTATTCATAGTAAAATCATTAGAAACTTCATAAATGTGCTATTCATAGTAAAATCATTAGAAACTTCATAAATGTGCTATTCATAGTAAAATCATTAGAAACTTCATAAATGTGCTATTCATAGTAAAATCATTAGAAACTTCATAAATGTGCTATTCATAGTAAAATCATTAGAAACTTCATAAATGTGCTATTCATAGTAAAATCATTAGAAACTTCATAAATGTGCTATTCATAGTAAAATCATTAGAAACTTCATAAATGTGCTATTCATAGTAAAATCATTAGAAACTTCATAAATGTGCTATTCATAGTAAAATCATTAGAAACTTCATAAATGTGCTATTCATAGTAAAATCATTAGAAACTTCATAAATGTGCTATTCATAGTAAAATCATTAGAAACTTCATAAATGTGCCCTTCATTGTAAAATCATTACAGCACTTTCTCATGACAACATTAGAAACCTACCAAAGGAGCTCCAATGATAAAATGATTAGAAAATTGTCAAAGAAGCTTATTATAGTGACAAAAATTAGCAACTTCTCCAAGAAACTGTTTGTGATTATATTCATTAGAAAATTCTCGAAAGAAACTCTCAAAGAAATGACCAAATATTTCTTAAAGGGGCTCATGAAAAAAAGTGAAAGTAATGCCATTAATGGTAATAATAATAATAAGGGAGCAATTACACACGAAATGGCTGTTGCACCTAGAGGATCTACAGCAGCCTCTCTGGGGAGGGTTCGTTTTCTTTTTAAGTGGTACAACTAAAATGAATACAGGCTTTTGGAAGTCTAACTTTACCTTGCCGAAGCTTCCTTTTCCAAGAACTTTAAGGAACTGAAAGTCTTCAATGGCGTACTTCCTGAACCTTGGAATTGTGGTGGCTGGAGGAGTGAATCGTCCCGGTGTCTCCGAACTGGAGCTCCCTGTAGTCTCACTACTGCTCTCGAACGATTCCGTCGAATCTGTTCAGGAAATAAGAAATTTCTTAAAAACATTTCATTGAATTATAATGATCGTAAAAAATGCTTCCTTCTGCTGGAAATCGAACCATAATAGTAGACTTCAACAGTGAAATAAAACACAACTGTCCTTTAAGTATGATAAGGAATTCATTTTTAATTTCTTACTTGCATCATAATTTAGAAACAGGAGACAACATAAAAGACAGGTCTCTAAGTGATAAAGTGAACGTACACAGTACGTACAGAGTACATAAATATAGAGTACGTATACAATTAAATTTAGAGTAGCTGTGGTCGTAAAAACAATGGTTACTTTAGCTTGGCTATGTAAGAATCAAATTCGAGCTCACGTTTTCAATACCACATTTGAGCGTAAACTATGATTTAGATGGCTTACACTTACAATTGATAACGCCATTATCAGCTATCAGAAATTGTAATGCTTGGGTAACAGCAACAACCAAGCACCAAGCAACGAATTAGACAGGGAACGATTCTGATCAGGTAAGACACAATCTGTAGGTATGTCTATACTAGTTCTTTTTGTCGTTCAATGTCGTGTGAACTCAAAGATGGCTCAATTCAGCGAGCTCTGACTGAGAGTTGATAAAAGTAACATTTAAACTAAATTTCAAGTGAATCGGTCAAATTTTACTCAACAAATTATGGTCACACCCTGAAAAGATGAGGTGGACTCAAGATTGGACGATAAAGTTGGAAGATCTTGGATGTTTGACTCACAGCTGTTCACTACCTATCCAATCTGATTTCCAAACTCTTTCCCTGACGACTCACTTGATACCTTTTGGATCATCAGAAAAGATTTATAATTAGGTAAAAGCGCTACGCTACGTTGGTAATACAGACATGGTTCGATTTCTCAAAATGAGGTACATTTTTAATATCATGTACATTCTTTTTTTAGAAAAAAAAAAAAATGTTCATATTATTGCTGAATCATGTGAGAAAGTAATAGAAAAACTATCCTGAAGATGCCCGATATGTAGGGCGAAATATAGCTGAAAGTATAGTTAAAGAAAAAATAAACGTCTTTATTTATTAAACATAAAATTAGAACATAAAAAAACATGTATATTAGTGTTTAATTAAAACAAATCTTAAAATAAAGGGTTAAAAAAAAAAATTAATTAAATTTAGGACAAATTAAGCACAAGGAGGTAGAAAGGAGGATATTTTACGTTGCCTCTTATAATACTTCTCCAGTTCACGAAAACTGTTCACTTGCGGCTTGTGTGCATGGCCTTAGCTTATGACATTAGGTCCTGTGAAACACATGAGCTCACGTGGTGAACGGTAACGTGTCACGACACAACATTTATACGCCCATGATGTAAATTTAGTTCTTCAAGTGACCACAAAAATGCTCTTAACAGAAATTTAATTGACTAACAACCATTTATATTATCTTATAACTGTTACATACCTTTTCAATAAATTTAGTTCTCTGAGTGACCACAATAGTGCTACCAGCAAGTCTACACTTCCTAACCATCTTCATCTCTTCTTTCTAAGTAATTACTTCTAACCAATTAATAAACAGTTCATCGTTCTTAACCGCAATCTCTTATTCTCCACCTCCACCCAAAAATGATAAAGTCGTGCTAATTGATGTGACAACAACAGCGCTATCTGCTCCTGCAATTCTAAACTAACCCAATGCCCCCTAACCTAGCCATCTTAACCTCTACTTCCAAACTTAACCTAGCCTAACCACCTGAACATTTTCTTCCTAACCTGTTACTACTAACTAATTAATAAACAGTTCTTCATTCAAAACCTCAACCACTTCGTTTCTACTTTCATCTCTAAGACAACTTCATGCCTAACCTTAAGATACATGTGACAACAACAGTACTGCCTGCACCTGAAATTCTAAACTAACCTAACCATTCCTAACCTAGTCTTTACTTCCTAACTTAACCTAACCTATTACAAGTAACCAATTAATAAACAGCTGTTCATTCTAAACCTCAACTACTTACTTCGTGTCTACTTTAACCGTCTAAGATAACTTTATGCCTAACCTTAAGATGTATTTATGTGACAACAACAGCGCTACCTGCACCTGAAATTCTTAACTAACCTAACGATTCCTAACCTAGTCATCTTAACCTCTACTTCCTAACTTAACCTAACCTAGAACTTACCAATTAATAAACAATTCATAATTTAAAACCTCAACACCTTAACCTCTACTTCCTAACTTAACCTAACCTAGAACTTACCAATTAATAAACAATTCATAATTTAAAACCTCAACACCTTAACCTCTACTTCCTAACCTAACCTATTACTAGAAACCATATAAGCAACATTTCTTCATTCTAAACCTTAACCTCTTCCTTTCTACTTCCACCTCCATGATAACTTGATGCATCACAACAATAACTGAAGATGTGTACTTTACCTTTGTGCGAAAGGATGGACAGCTCCGGAAGTGTTGTGAGAGATGTACTGACGGACTCACATTTTCTTCCCTTCTTCGCGATGGCAAGGGCTTCGACCACCAACTTCTGATTGACCCCGCACAAATGAGGCATCAGCTTTTCACATTTACGATGGCAGTTGACATCGCATTCTGGTTTTTTTTTTTTTTTTTTTAAAGAAAAGAAATTCAAAGAATAAACATTTCGATCTTACCAAATTTAATTCGATAAAAGAGAAAAGACATTTATTATTCTAGGATCTTAAATTCGATTTAAATTTAATACTATACACGCTAATATATTTTATATACGAGTATTTTGACTAGAATTTTAAAATTATGCGTGTGAGGTGAGCTATTGGATAGGAATCCGCCAGCCTGGTGATGCTCCTGTGAACTTGTCAAACGCAAACCGTTTTTGGGACAAGCTCCCAGTTAAAAAGTTTAAGCTTATAAATGCATTGAACAAACCAACGTTGAAGATTGAAACTGTAGACGACCTAAGTTGTCAAAAATGTAACAAACAATAAATTAAGAAACTAAAGAATCAACTTTGAAGATCAATCTTGGTGAATACGACCAAAACCTAAGTTGTCCAACACCTAACTATTCTTTATTTGGGTTATTGTTATTACTTTTAACACATCTGCACACCTTTAAATAAAAAATATTTTATAACCTATGAAGTGTATTTGGTTGTTTTTAATTGCCTACACTGTTGCTAGAAAGGAATTTTACATTTGTCACGTCAACAGTAAACATCAAATTACAGATTTCCTATCAATGATTATGATAAGAGGTTAGTTTTTAATTTAGTGTATTTTATATCTTTTATTCTTCTTCTTGGTTACACTGTTTGTAGAGAAGTCATTGAATATTAGTTAATTTCGAACAGTAAAAATAAAACGAATCAATGATTTTACCTATATCAATCATTTTGATAGAAGGTTAGTTTATTATTTAGTGTATTTTGTTCTCATTGTTGGCTAAACTGCTGATAGAGAAGGTATTGTTATATTAGTGAGAGCAGTAAATAGATGAGTCTGTTTCTAGAAGGCCTCACCCCTTGAGACTGTAACCTTGACTTCTCAGGCAACGACTAAATAAAGATTTGATCCAACCTCTAGCTAAACTAAATAGAGATCTACATTAAGAACCCGTCTTAGATAAAGAATCAGTGTTGCCCAACTCAGTAATCATTATCAGTTTAACATCTTCACATAACAATCTAATAATAGATTAACAAAAATTATTTATATACATATATTATATTGAATAAAATTATAAATATTATACATTCTATCGAATGTCGTAGGTCTGAGACTTTCAAATATGCTTGACATTATAACATAACGAAACCATCCTTGTCTCTATTTTTCATCATTATCACAGCAGGTTAATAAGGTGATAAGAGAAAGACATCTTCAAAACTATATCTTGGTTAAAAAAGAAAAATTATGTACTTTATCATGGAAATTTATAATTTAAATACATAATAAAATTTATTATAATGTCATGAAAAAATAAATCCCTTAAACAAAGACGAGCAAATAGAAATTGTTAAAAAAAATTGTAATATACATTTATATAAATGAAAAATCGTAAAATATTTAGCTGCACTGTTTAATTTATTTTTTTCAGTGTTGCCACTAATTCACTTTTGTACGACAAGAAAGAAATCAATAAAATAAATAAAGAAAATATGTTTAAAAAATAAGAATAAATGCACTATTTAAATCTTTATTTAGAAATTTATAGAGACAGAGATAAATAATGATTCAGGGGTGTCGTTTGAGATCGTTGACCTAATATAACTAGTTATAAATCAGTGTTGTCTGTTATCCAACAGATATACTATTTTTCCAAAACAAAACTAGATTAACAAAAAATGTTTTATTTCTGCGAGAAATGTCAGCCGTGTTTTATATCCTAGGGAGCGTAAAAAGAACTAATGATAGCGAGGAAAATGGGAAAATATGACAGAGTTTACAACACAAGTAATTTGGAATTTCTTTTTTCTCCACTTTTTTTTAATCATTTATGTAGAAATTTATATTCTGGAAACATTCGTTATGTTTTCAAATATTTATTATGTTGAAGGAAATTAGATTTTTTATTCAGTGTATTGAAATGTGCATTTTTTCACAACTTATTTATTGTACAACTAAAGTAGTAATTCTTTATCTTTTTATCCTGTAGTGTTTAGATGCTATGTTACCTGATGATGTAATGTATTGAAATGTACATTGTAACACAACTCATCTATTGTACAACTAAAGTAGTAATTCTTTATCTTTTTATCCTGTAGTGTTTAGATGCTATGTTACCTGATGATGTAATGTATTGAAATGTACATTGTAACACAACTCATCTATTGTACAACTAAAGTAGTAATTTTTTATCTTTTTATCCTGTAGTGTTTAGATGCTATGTTACTTGAATGTAATGTATTGAAATGTAAACTATAACAAAAATTATTTATTATACAACTAAAGCAATAATAATTCTTTATCAATTAAAAATGCTTTAGTTAAACCTTTTAAATAGTTCACATTATTACTACTAGATAGCGTTAAGATAGTTTAAAAAAGTTTTATTTGATTCAATGTCATGTATGCACGAGTTGTTAGTACGAGGAAAATATAATGAAAAGAATTTTCCCTTCATTATTTTTGGCTCACATTGCATTTCTCCCTGATCTAAATTTTTCTTGGAGCTTTTTTTTATTTACGATTATCTTTAGTTTTCTAGTTTTTCTTTAAATATCCCCATTACCAGGTAGAAGGTTACGAGTTGATAATTAGAAAACAAATGTTATTCGACTAAAAACAAAAAACAACAGAAAACTTGGCCATATATTTTTAATTAGTGGGTCACTAGAGTCATTTGAGGGGCAGGTAAAAATGAAATGTTATTTTTCGAATTAAAATAAACAACTAATTTATCTTTCAATGCGTTTTTTAAAATTTATTAATTTAGACCAAGGTGATCATTCATAGATGAGAATTGAAAAATAGACAAAAATAGATTAAACGAAAAATTTGGTCGCTTCTGAAATTTCGTTCATAATGAAACTTCACGTGTTCAAAAGTACAAAATACTACATTAATAAGAGAACTAATTGATAAAATTGTAAATTGTGAAGTGTAAAGTGTTTGGTTTTCAACAAACTATAATTTTTCATTTTGGATCAAGTTTATTTTTATACCCTGTTCAAAAATTCCAATAACATTTAAGGCTTTTCTTCTTTAAAAGTTGGTTTCAATATAGTATTTTTCAAAAAGCATGGTGTATACATTAATAAAGATTTGCATTTTTTTGTTGAATTTATACTGTGTGGCGAAAATATTGACAACAAAAAATTACCACAAACAGTCAATACATTATGAGTGAGAGCTTCTACTCTGTCCCGCACTATTGTACAACTAAAGTAGTAATTCTTTATCTTTTTATCCTGCAGTGTTTAGTTTTTTTTTTTTTTTTTTAAAGAAAAGAAATTCAAAGAATAAACATTTCGATCTTACCAAATTTAATTCGATAAAAGAGAAAAGACATTTATTATTCTAGGATCTTAAATTCGATTTAAATTTAATACTATACACGCTAATATATTTTATATACGAGTATTTTGACTAGAATTTTAAAATTATGCGTGTGAGGTGAGCTATTGGATAGGAATCCGCCAGCCTGGTGATGCTCCTGTGAACTTGTCAAACGCAAACCGTTTTTGGGACAAGCTCCCAGTTAAAAAGTTTAAGCTTATAAATGCATTGAACAAACCAACGTTGAAGATTGAAACTGTAGACGACCTAAGTTGTCAAAAATGTAACAAACAATAAATTAAGAAACTAAAGAATCAACTTTGAAGATCAATCTTGGTGAATACGACCAAAACCTAAGTTGTCCAACACCTAACTATTCTTTATTTGGGTTATTGTTATTACTTTTAACACATCTGCACACCTTTAAATAAAAAATATTTTATAACCTATGAAGTGTATTTGGTTGTTTTTAATTGCCTACACTGTTGCTAGAAAGGAATTTTACATTTGTCACGTCAACAGTAAACATCAAATTACAGATTTCCTATCNAAATAGACTGCCAATTGGTGTGGCACATAGCTTCCTCGCATCCTATCTAGTATACCTTATTAATTTTATACTTTTACAAGTCTTTATTATCCAATTTGTTTAATTGTTTCCCGCTTTTTTTTCTTTGAATCTGTCAAAATTGAAAGTATCAATTTATGAATTTTATTAAAAACTAACTATATACATGATATACTCGTAAAAACAACAACAATAGCGCTCTCTTCAGAATTACTTTTAAGTCGACCTTTAGAATGCTGAATCTTGCACAAATTGCGAAATTTAGATGACAGTGATTGATCATCAATCAGTAATTAAAGTGTTTATAATTAAATTTTGTTTTAAATTTAATTATAAACACTTTAACTTAAAGCTATAAATAAAGAAATTTTATTGGGTTTTAGAATAAATGAATAAAAAAAGTCATTCTAAAGTCATCTAAATTAAGAGTTAGAAATAGAAATTCGAGTGTTGCAATCGGAAAAATAACTATTTTCCACCTTAAGGTCATTAATTTGATTTTTTTAAATTTATGTATCCGGAACGAATTATGATAAGATGCCATATCTTTTATTGCATTGTTCTGTTTTAGACGCAAAACAATCTAAATAAAGAGCGGGCACTCTAAGATAGCAGCGCCCCTGTATACAGTTACGTACTCACGGGGGTATTGTTCATATGTATAATTGTTATATATGTATATATATATGTTAGTTAAAGAGAAAACAATGAACTCTTGAAATGAAATTTGAATGAGGGTTTCAATTATTTCTTGTTAAATTTTGTTATCTTTGATATTAAAAAGGCCTCGTAGGGGGTCATTAAAAAATTAGGTTAAATTCCACATCTTTATCATTCCATTTCTCTTCAGTTTGAGCAAGCAAGGAGTAGATTTACTGTATTACTAATAGAGTACTGTATTAGTTATGCAGTAGTAGTTACGTAGTAGTATAGTTATACAGTAGGGGTTATACAGTAGAAGTTATACAGTAGAAGTTATACAGTAGTAGTTATACAGTAGAAGTTATACAGTAGTAGTTATACAGTAGAAGTTATACAGTAGTAGTTATACAGTAAAAGTTATACAGTAGAAGTTATACAGTAGAAGTTATACAGTAGTAGTTATACAGTAGAAGTTATACAGTAGTAGTTATACAGTAAAAGTTATACAGTAGTAGTTATACAGTAGTAGTTATACAGTAGTAGTAGAAGTAATTATACAATAGTAATTACACAGTACTACTGTTATTAGTTATACAGTAGTAGTTATGCAGTAGAAGTTATACAGTAGAAGTTATACAGTAGTAGTAGAAGTAGTTATACAATAGTAATTACACAGTACTGCTGTTATTGTTATTAGTTATACAGTAGTAGTTATGCAGTAGTAGTTATGCAGTAGTTATTACTAATTTAGTGGCTCAACAGCAAACAAACATTCTAACAAAACAAAGAACAAATCTATACAAAATATCCTTCTTTAAATTAAATAAAGATCTGCAAATCTTTCTACAAAACACCCTCATTTTAATATAGATTTAAAAATCCTTCTGCAAGACACTCTCTCGGGAAATCGAACTTAAAACCTCCAGTTTCCCTAGCACCGATGAAACCAATGAGCTATTTTTACCAATATTTCAAAGATTGACGTAAAATCCATCAATATGTATAATATGTTAGGCGAAATCTATAATAACATTCAATTACACCCTCCAGGATGTTTTTATATTATTTTCCTCACAGAGATGTAAATAAATATTCAAATGATCTGAACATCTACTACATACTTCAAATTTTGAATTGGACCTTAAAGAGTTAAGCATTCGATATATCGATATGATCAGAACATGAAGTTCGATATGCTTGACACCAATATATCGAAATCTCCTGTTTACAAACCAGGCATATGATTGGCATAATGTCAATCTTAATCAGATGACCAATAAATCAAGTAAGGCGCGCTTCACGTAAGTATACGTGAGGCGATAGTCATCGGTTTCTATACGATTAAGTTGAAATTATTAAATGTAATAGTTGCATATTCATTTTCTACACTTCAAGACCTTTAAATTGATGTATAACATGCCATGGTAACTGGAAACTTTTTTTAGTAACCCGCCATACTGGCCACCATCTTGAAAATATTCCGTGTGTTATTTTAATAGTTGCATATTCTTTTTCTACATTTCAAAACCTTTAAATTGATGTATAACATGTCATGATGACTAAAAACTTTTTTTTAGTCGACCGCTATTGGCTGGACCGCCATCTTGGAAATATTAAGTGTAAAAACTCTAAAATGAGTCCATTTGTCTAAAACGCTGGGATGCACCTGTGTGCCAAATATCATGTTTCTAGCTATAGTAGTTTTTGAATTGAAACAAGCCAACGGACAGACAGACAGACAGACAGAGCCGTTGTATGAGGTTTCTATTTGTACAGAAACCTAAAAGTGTTCAAATTTAACAAATCAAAAATTGTGGAGTGTGACAGAGAGTTGGAGATATTGGACAAAAGATATAATGTTCCTAAAATAGTATGCAAAATTTAAGATGTTTACAAAAATGAATCGATAATGTTCTATGTATAGATTGATGATTACCCTTTAAGGACCAGCTAAAATGTCATATGTTACCTAGAGGCTTTGTGGTACAACTGGTGTACCACCTTTTTAAAAATATAAGAAAACATCGATATATGTTTTTTTTTTTGTTTTGCTGATATATTAAATGCGTTTACAATCGATTCTAACTTCAATAGTATCGCTACAGTGAAGAGTGTTCGAGAATCCATCATTCTGGTACAACACTTGTACCAGAAAACACGCGTGATCTCATTTTTGTCCCCATTATTTCGTCCGTGATTCAAAACTTTTTTTTTCTGTGTGAATAATTTTGTGTATTAACCATTTAATGCTTTTAAGTTATTCTTTATACTTTATTTTAATATAATAATAATCAATAAGGACGATGTATTTACTTTTTATTATTATTTTGACTCATTTCTTATTAGTAGTCACTAAATTCGGTGATGGTGCCGGGAAGCATTTTATTGTTTTATGCTATTAATTATCATGATTTGAGAAACTAAACTTTTTCTACATACTCTTTATACTTTTGAGCGTATAAGAAATAATAATTCATTGTAAAATAATGTAAGCCAAGGAAGATATTAGGCAATATTTACAATGATCTAAAAAAAAACTTTGAATTTTATTACCTTAATGGCTTGGTGGTACAACCCTTGTACCACATATAATAAAAAAATAAATTTATTAATAAAAAATAAATTGTTTAAATGATTTGTTTGTTTTATTATTGGCTAATCTATAACAATAAATTTTAATTTATAGCCAATTTCCTATTTTTTTTTGAACTTACTAAGCAATATGTGGTACAGCATATGTACCACAAGACCGCACAAAGAAAAAATTTGTATATAAGAATTTTTATCTCCAGTGGCCTTGTGGTACAACATTTGTACCAGCTATTTTTTGCGTTTATTTTTACCCACATGAATGCAAAAGATCTTAATTTAGATTTTTATTCAATTTTATGATGTCATTTGTCAGATGGGCAACACTGCTGTCAAAATTTGTACAATTTTTTGTTTGGGAATTGGGGTCCTAGAGGTGGTACACGTTATGTACCAGAAAGCCTTAAAGGGTTAAACACTCAATCAGCAATATTTATTCATCATCAAATTCACATGTGGTGACCGAATTTTGCTGATTAACATGTTATTCATCAATTATACTTTTTTAATGTCATAAGATTCATGTTTTTGAACGGCAACAAAATGAGAAATTTAAAAAAACAAGAAATTTAAAAAAAGGAGGAAAAAAACAGGGACTTTTAGATGAAAATATGTTGGCAATTTGACATTTTGATGAATGACTGATGATCTTTTTTTTTGCTGAAGGTGAAAGAAGATGATGTCAGCAGAGATTAATGATGCCAAATTTACCCACCAAATCTAATACTAACACTAAGACAACCTTGCATTGAGGTGTTTAAATAATAACGTGAAAAAAATGTTCCATACCTCTTGTCTAAATATTCAATGAAACAATAATATTTTTTAAAAGCATACATGAAAGATCTCAGACACGAAGAACATTGAACATTAAACAATTGACAAATTTAAAAAATATCTTTTAAAGGTTACTTAAAATAAACACGTAAATTGTAATTACTATAAGGCCCGTTTACACGCCAAGCTATTTGCACAAACTGGCTTGTACAAGCCAGTTTGTGCAAATAAATCGTTGCGTGTAAACACAGGCATGAAGTTTGCACAAACTGGCTTATGCAAACCAGTTTGTGCAAATGGCTTGAGCGTGAAAACTTTGCTTTAAATATAATGATCTATGAAGTATGTATCACCCAAGACCCAAGGCAGTCGAAACGTTGGTTAAAAATGGAAACAGAATAAATACCTAGAAAATGAATGGATAATATAATGAAGGTGTTGAAATCAGGTTGGCGACACTGCTTTATCGATCTTGTTTATCATTGTTTATAACCTGCATCAAAATAACCTACAGTCTATAGACTGTAGGTTGGAGTTGGCACAATCAAAAGGCGGGAAAATTTTGAGGGAAACGATTTTATTGGTCCCCCATGTTGAATGTAACTTCAGAAAAAAAATGCTCTGCTCTACCCCTGTTCCACAAAAAAAATATAACATGACAACACCGATTTTACCTTTTAATAACCCCAAAACTACCTCCACATTTGTTGTTTCCCGCCTTCGATTGTGCCAACTCCAATATTATAGACTGTAGTTGATCTAAAATCTAAATAACCTAGTTGATCTAAATAACCTAGTTGAATCTAGTTGATTTTAATTCCAATTCTCATTTGTTTTTAATATTGAATCTCGTATATCTCTGGTATAAAAAGTGCTAATAATTATTGGTATTTATTAAAATAATATATAAAAACTGTGCAATGGATGAAACTGTGATGAAAATTTTATCTCCCAACTGGAGATAAGATATTGTATGTACATCGGGTGTAAAGTGCCATTATACCCCTCACGATAATTACTAAAAACGTTAAGCGTTGTTACTAACAACTCTGATTCCCTCGGCTTCGCCTCGGGATTTAGGATTTAGTTCTTGAGGCGAAGCCTCAAGAACCAACTTTTTATCCTAGGGAATACTTTAATGGCTTACTTTTCTCCCAAGGTGCATAAATAGATTGTGATGAGGGCCCCTTGGCAGACGCCTATGTCGCTTATACATAAATCCGGCCCGGGTTATATTAACATATGTGTTATTAATAAACCAAACAGGTTTGAGGAAATAATTAAGAAAAACTAATATATTTAATATATACCATCTAAATTTCATTAAAATCGGTCGTGTAGTTCACATGACTTGTTAGTACGAAAAAATGTTCACCGACAGAAATACGCGACCGTAAAAATGTTTCCTCATTCCTGAAATTTCTTTCTGACTATAAATTTTTGAATTACATAAAAAAGTCAATTTTGTTCATCAAAATGATCGCATTGCTTTCATTACCTTCGGTGAGCTCGGTAATACGAAATAGAACACAACATTGGCAGACTACATTTTGTTTCTTATAAAGCAAATGTACATCTAAAAACTGCCTACTTGATAATATTTGTTTTGGGCACTCGGTCAAGATCTAATGTGGTCCCGTAATTTGGACACGATCCAAAAAATATCCCTGTCTTGAACGTACTCAGAGAGAAATTAAAACAAAAAAAACTTAATTAAATGACTTTGAAAAAATATCAAAGTATATCGAATGATATTGACGTAAGATTTAGCATTAGATTTTAATATTTACTAACATTGCGATACATTAAATTCTTCATTTCTTTTAAATTTAGGAACGCAGCAGCGTTCCGCCCCGCCAAGTCAAAAAGTCAAAATTTCACAAAAGCTGCCAGTGTATATATTTAGGAACGCAGCAGCGTTCCGCCCCGCCAAGTCAAAAAGTCAAAATTTCACAAAAGCTGCCAGTGTATATATACTGTAGGTCACAAACTAGGGTTTTTGAGGGTCTGCAGCATGAAATAGTTTTTGATATCTTTGTAGGCCGTGTCCTATAGATTAAAAATTATAAAAATGGTCAAAATCGGCCAAGTAGAAGTAGAGAAAAATAGGTTTGAAAATGGTAGTTTTTATGACTTCTTCTTCTTATTCTTATTCTTCCTTCATTTTATGTTGACGCACCTACAGCCTAAACTACTTAACCGATTTCAATAAATGAGGGCTTTTTGGATTCGCCTAGAACCCTAGTGCATTCCTAGATCAAAAAAATTGAGATAGCTCATTCCTACGCTTAACGCGGAGCGAGAAACCAAGCTAGCGAGCAGTCACTCTAACGTTGACGCACCTACAGCCTAAACTACTTAACCGATTTCAATAAATGAGGGCTTTTTGTATTCGTCTAAGGCTCTAGTGCATCCCCCCTCAACTCAACCCCCCCCCAACCACCCTTAAGCAGAGGTACAGCAGTGTATTGAGTAGTAGTTTCGTGCTTGTCACATGACCTATGAATGACTTCTATTTACGAGTTCATCTTTTGAACTTAGTATTATAGGTTCAGGGTTTAGTTCAACCTTATTCTCTTGAGTTCAAGAGGGGGGGGGGGTAATTTGTTTATTAATACATATATTTCTGTTTTCTATGATTTTATTTTATTATTTATTATTATTATTATATATTATTACTTTATAATTATTATTATCTTATTTTTTATGTTTTCTATACTTCTATATCAGAATGATAAGTCTTTTAATGTCATAGGTCTCGTAGTTCTCCAATAGACCTCTCTATAGAACTTGTCAAGCTTTTAACTTCACTTTTATTTGATTCTAATGTGTGGGAATAAACAGTTTAGAGTTTAGAGAATCCTTCCTTAGGAACCGTACAAAAAGTCATGAAATCTGACCAAAAACCACTTGTGTGGTAAAAAAACACCCCGCCAAGTCTGTGTATTCGACAAATCATGCAAATAACTTAGAAATTAAAAGAATATTTTTAATTTAAATCAAATTATAATTATTGTTAACACTGGGAGACAGACAGAGAAAAATAGACTCCAGAGCTGGGACTTGAGCCATGGGCCTCTACATTTCAACTAAGCTACGCAGGAGAATGATTTTTTCTCTGCCGTAACCAATAAATAGTACCGAAAGAGTACTTTTACAGATATGGATGATAATAAAAACAAAGAAAAAAGTAAACGAAACCAACTGGTTTTTTAGGAAACCTATGAACTGCCAACCAAATTTTATTGAATTTAAAACAAATTTATTTTGAAGATGTGTTGGTTCGAAAAATTGTTGGACTGATATACAGACAGACTGATATACAGAGTGGACTGATATACAGACAGACTGATATACAGACTGGACTGATATACAGACAGACTGATATACAGACTGGACTGATATACAGACAGACTGATATACAGACTGGACTGATATACAGACTGGACTGATATACAGACTGGACTGATATACAGACAGACTGATATACAGACAGACTGATATACAGACTGGACTGATATACAGACAGACTGATATACAGACAAGAGACCAAATAACGCTTGCATTACCCTCGGCAGCAAAATAAACAAAACGTGGTGGAACAAAGAATATTTTCAGAAAAAAACTACCTACAGAACATAAGACTTTTAATCGAAAAACAACGAATTTTCAAGAAATCTTAATCAAAACGCAACAAAAATACCTAAAATACTCCCAATTAAGTTCTAATCATCTAAATTTTATATTGCTGACACTGATATGAGAACAATACACATATTGTTAAGGATTTATACCTGATATTATTTTACTCAAACCATATTCATTAGTAATTATACCATATTACTTTGTACAACATTTCACTCAAACCGTATTTCTTCTGATACCGTATTTTTAAGGAATTATACCATATTATTACTTTATACAACATTTTACTCAAACCATATTTCTTCTGATACCATATTCTTAAAGAGTTATACCATGTTATCATTTTATTCCCTAATATTTGCTCAAACTATAATTCTTCCGTTAACGTATCTTTAAGAAATCATACCATATTATTTCTATATAAAACATTTTTTTACACGAACCATATTTTTTTTTTTTGTTTTACTTGCTCGTACCAATAAATTTATAAATTTAATTACTTACGCTTCACTTGAGAATCCAGACACCAGAGATCGTCATTTATTTATAATTAATTAAAAAACTAAATTTATTAATAATAATTTAAATAGAAAAAAAATAATATAGAATGGATGTAGCAAGTATCAGTCAAAAAGTAACAAATCGAAATTGGGAATTTATTGACGTTTCGCGATGCTATATTTACTTCTTCATAGTATAATTAAAAAATAAACATTTTTTTTCACTGCAAAATTGATTTTACCATTTCGACTGATTTGCAATCTTCCATTCATTCCATATTTTAAATCACAGTCGACAAATTAATTTGGTTAATTCATAAATGAATTTTAATTTTCTCGTGCGTTGCAAAAACTTTAAATTCAAAATTATTTATTATTTTTGTTTACCTTCGTCTTCTGAGCTTGTTTCACTCTCGGATTCCGACGAGCTTTCTTCCGCTTTGCCGGACGGTTTGAAACTGATGTCGGTTTTGATTTCTTCGGATCTTTTTTCCGGCTGGTCTTTATTCGTTTCCGGTTTGAGGTTAGTTTTAAGGAGGATCGGTTCCGGTCTGGTTTTAGACGACGAGGGTTTAAAGAGGATTTTCGGATCTGACTTTAGAAGGTTTACGTCAGTTTCATTCTCGACGTCTTTCTGCGCGAGGATATTATTGTTGACTTCATTGGACTCGTCGTCGGTGATCTTCTTAGTTTTCCTTTTGATCACTCTTCTGTTCGTCCGATCGATTCCGATCAACGGCTTCTTCTTGACAGTTTTGACGAGTTCCGGCATCTTGGGTAATCCTAAAGATGACTTTCTTCTCTGACCTGCCATTTCCTTCAGGATCATACTGTCCAGGTGTTTGGCCTCTTCGACCAGGACTTCATCGGTTATCGATGTTCGTCTATCAGATAACGACGGTAATTCAAGTTCGTCGACAATAGACGGTCTTCTTTTGGAAGCGTGTCTTTTTATCTCGCCACTCCTAGCTATCAAATTGCTATCATCAGCAATCGATTGCTCGTTATTGAGCAACTTCGGAACTATTTGAGTTGAAGAAGAAGCAATCTGATCTTTTGGTAAATTCGGATCTACTTTGGAAGAATTTTCAGACACCTGAATCTTTGGCCTGATAAATTTAGGAACTGCTTTCGTAGGAACTGCAGAAGTCGGATCTTTTGGTAAATTCGGACCTACTTTGGAAGATGTTGCAGGAACTTGATTTTTTGATTCGTTAGGTAACTTCTGAACCACTTTAGTTACAGCGGCAGATGTTTGATCTTTTGGCAACTTCGAAACTCCTTTGGTAGAAGCTGCAGGTGTCTGAACGTTTGATGACTTTAGATCACTTTTGGACGGAACTTCTTCAATCTGATCTTTCGACTCGATCGGCAACTTCTGCTTGACTTTTAAAAGAGTAGCTTGATTCTGATCTTTTGTTGATGTTACAGGTAATTTCGTTAAAACTGACTTATTTTTATCTTCTGATAAATTCGAAACTAATTTAGAATCTGCTACATCATCTGCTTTAGCAACTTTTATGACTGACTGGTTCGTGGGAGATGATGTACTAGTGTTTAAAGTAGATATTTCACTCACTTGGTTGTCATTTTTATTGGAACGATTGTCAGTTGATTTATCTTTTGTTTTGAGTGATTCTAAAGGTGACTTAACCTTACTTGCCGTGGTCGTAATGTTACTGACTTGGTTCTCAAGTTGATCCGTTTGATCTTGCGTCGTATCGAAGTGATCCACTCCGTTACAATTTGATATTTGATTGATGTCTGTCTGTTTTGATTCTATTGTTTCTCTGTTTACCGTACAATTGTGAATTTGATCGTTCAGTTTCTTGTTACCGTCGCGTCCACTGTTCCGTCCGATCTCGTCGTTCGAATCCCGAGCACTGCACTGGTGGATCCCACTTGGATCGCATCCAGTCGGTACGTCATTTGAACCTCTTGCCAATTTACCGCTCGGGTCCCCGCCCACCGTTTCCCCAACAATATTTATAGCCGAAGTTTCAGACGCTTCTCGTTTATCAAAGAGATTTTTGAACGGCATTCGTTTATCACTTATCTCTTTGTTTGTTTGACAACTCACGACATCATTAACATCTAGACTTACGCCATTATCAGTCTTATTGTTATCATTTTGTTTACTATCATTATTCTTCTGTATTTTAACATTATTTTTCTTAATCTTATCATAATTATCAGCGTTAGATTTAGTTAATGTATTAGCAAGCTCGTTAATTCCCTTATTATTATCATTAATATCATTAGTATTATTAAACCTACAATTATCATTATTAGGCGAATAAATTCTCTCATTAATATTCCCTACTAAAATATCATTATTTTCTGTTTTAATGTCAATAATATTGTCCTTATCACCTGAGGTAGATTTCTTATTATTTTTAATCTCTGTTTTAGCTTTGTCATTTATATCACCTGATATCTTATTATCTGCTTGATTTATCTTATCATTTGAAATTGCTGATATCTTTTTCTTAAAATCCTTATCAATCACAATATTAGGGTTATTCTTATCAACGGATTTATTATTTTTATCTAAAACTGCAGGAATACTGGCATCATTTGAAATATTTTTCTTATCCTCTAAAATACCGGTATTTTTGCTATTAACAGATATAATAGTCTTATCTTTATTATCATTCTTATCAACAGAAATATTGCTCATATCGTTATCAGACGATAAACTATTATAATCAACAGATATATTACTCTTATCTTTGTCAGGTGATAAACTATTTTTATTCCTATCAACAGAAATAATGCTTCTATTCTTATCAGGTATAACATTTTTCTTATCACCAGAGACACTGCTCTTATCATTATCATTTAATAAACATTCCTTATCAACAGACATGTCACATTTATCTTTATTAGGAGATAAACTCGTATCATTCTTATCACCAGAAATGCTGATCTTATCTTTATCAGGTGAAACACTTTTCTTATCATTCTTATTAACAGAAATACTGCTCTTATCATTAAAATTCGATAAAAATGTTTTATCAACTGAAATATCGCTCTTATTTTTGTCAGGATATAAACTCTTCATATTCTTATCAACAGAAATACTGCTCTTATCCTTATCAGGTGAAATATTTTTCTTATCAATAGAAACATCACTGTTATCCTTATTATTTGATATTTTATCTTTTCCTTTATTATTTATCTCGATTTGATCTTTATTTTTATTATCTTTAAATGTCCGATTTGAATCATTACCACATTTTTGAGGATAATTTGATAATTTCTTATCATTTATACATTTTACTTTTTTGATTGCCTCACAATTATCTTCTATATTTTGACCGTGTACATTTTTACTGTTTAGTTCAACCGGATTTTCTCGTTCTTTCTTATCCGGTGGTAAATTGATATTGTTAATGTCCGTATTTAATCGTATTTCGTTTGTGATTAATTGATTATCTTCATTATTTTTCGTATTATCTAATATAATATTACAATTAGCGTTAGTATTGTTAATTGAATTGCTTTGCGAGTTATTAATATTAATAGAGAGCGATTTAGAGTTAGGTTTGGCAAGCACACTGGCAGAGTTAGAAGCCGCGGATTCAAGCTTATTTTCACGCGTTTTCTCATCGTTTTCTTGACGCTCTGTTTTCCTGCTATTCAATTCGAGTTTTTTTTTAATCAAATTTTTTTTTTTACTCTCAACCTCTGTATCGGGTTGTTTTCCCGATATTTCACTCGGATTTTCTTGTTGTTTGTTTGCTTTATCATCAATCATTTGTGATTGTTGTTTAGTTTGTTCAGATTGTTCGCTGTTGGGAGTTGTTTGTGTTTTCGGTTTTTCAGATTTTTTCACTTTCACTTTGGATTTTTCTTTTGTTACTTTTTCCGCGGGTTTTTCTTCTGAATCTTTAGTCGGTTCTTTTATCTCTTCTACCACTTTAACTTCGACTTTATCACCTGTAACATCAACTGACTTCTCACCTGTATTATCAACTGGTTTATCACCTGTATTATCGACTGGCTTCTCACCTGTATTATCAACTGGCTTATCACCTGAATTATCAACTGGTTTGTTGGCTGCAATATCACCAACGTTATCAGGTTTTTTACCCATCGTGTCAAGCGTGATACAGATTTCGGTGACAGATTCCTCTTCAGGTTCCGGTTTAGTTTCTACGACCGACTTCTTCTTCTTCTTGAACGAAAAAACGACTTCGGTTTCGATGACCGGCTCGTCGTCTTTCTTCGGTTCCGGAGTTTGTGGTTCGTCGGATTCCACGTTTTCCTCTTCGGACTCCTGTAGAACGTTCAGACTTTCACGTACGGCGAAACCCGGCGGTCGTTTAACGACCTTCTTAATCGGTCTTTGTTTAGATTTGCCATGATTATCAGAATCGTAATCTTCATCCTCTTGATAACGATTCTTATCAGCTATTTCTTGGTCCAAATCTAATTGTCTTTCACGACCGTCAGGTTCTTCTAAGACGACTTTACATTCGTCAGGATACTCGTCCTTCGGCTTCGTCCGGAAGACATGCTGCTTCTTCTCTTCTTCGAAGTAAGTAGTGAACTTAGGCGAATGTTTTTTCTCTTTGATCGTGAACTTCTCGACGAGTGCAGCTCCCGGATTTTTACCTTTGTCTTTTCGCGACTGCAGACGAACCACGCTTCTACCTCGCTGTAAAGCACCGGCTGTAGATATTCCGAGGGAAGTCTTCCTAGGACCGCTAACATCGATATCGGCAATGTCCATTCTTATCGGTCTTTGGGGAGCGTAAAGACTTTTAGTCGTTTGCCAAGAAGTCAAATCTTGATAAGGTGTGTATATCGAACGCGATAACGACGGTACTCTCGAATAGCTGCTTAATGGACTCGTCGAATAACTCGACTTTGGTGATGTCGAATATCCACCGTAACCTAACGAACCGTATCCGTACATAATTGTTTAAGATATTACACACTTTTTTAAAATCTTCAATATCCTTCTTTGTATCGACCAAAGTTCAAAAAATAGATAGATCTTTTAGAAAATTATCAAACAATTTTTAAAAAATAAAGAGATTCGGCAAAAGATGGTACAATTATTTATTATATAACAAAGAAGCAGATTATTTCTTTAAATCTAACCAGGAACGAAACGACCAAATATTTTAAATTGAACTTGTCAATTACTTTTGCTCTAAATAACGTCAAATTTCCTTGGTAATTACCAGTAAATGACTACGATTACCGATCTTTTTACAATTTGATCTTGTTACTTTCCCAAGAATGATCCAAGATAATCAGTTAAATCAAATGAATTTAATTAACAATACTGTTAAAGCCTTATCCTGATCCGTTGGATTTTGAAGGAAAACAATTTTTTATAAGCACGATTTCTTTTTTCTTTTTTTTTAAAAAAAAAAGATAGATATAAATGAAAAAGTACTTTCTTTTAAAGTCCAAAAACTAAATTTTCACGTTTCGCAAATTTAATCCGGATGGTTTTTTAAAAAACCTACATTAAGGACGGTTTGGGTCGGAACTGAGGGTATGTTGAAAGACTCTGGTCTAGGGTGTTTGGCATCTCACCAAATTTTGTCCCACCACCTTCAGACTTTGGATGTAGGTATACCACCTCACTTTATGTAGAATAAACGTTTTTTCTCTCTATTTTAAATATATATTTTTTTATTTCTTTCCTTCTCTGTAAGAGCTATTTCTAAATTTATCTTCTCATGGCTCGCTATTTTCTCCCTCTATCTTGATGGAGTGTATTTTTCCCCTTTTTTTTCTTCTCCTCGTCGTTATTCTTTTTTCTAAATTACAAGACATTATCTATTGTTCGTCTGTGTATTTTTTTCTCTTTTTGTTGATATCTTCATCTTACTAAGAATAAGCGAATCTGAGTCCAAATTTATTACCTTTCTTTTTAACTTCTAAAAAAAAAATGTTTTTGTACTCATATCGTGTCAACATAACAAAATTATGTAAAGAATTTTTTTAATGAGTCAACAATCTAATCATAAAGCTAGACATTTTAATTAAATAAGAATAATGAGAGATAAAAAAAATCTTTACTGCCGGTTATCGAACACAGATCCTTTTGGTTTTCAGCTAACATCTCTTAATCACTGAGCTAAGAACGATTAAATAGATCACAGATCAACGAACTCTTTTCGAGTAGAAAATATTACTTCAAGAAGTTCTAAAGATGATCATGAAACTTACATTTACATTTCGGTAGCTCGAAATATACTTAAAATGTACCGTATTAAATTCTTTCAAAAAAGGTTCTTTCTGGCTGTTAGGTTTCCTTGAAAAAATAACAGCCAGAACTGTGACAAGCACATTAATTTTAGATTTTGCCCTACTCAGTTGGTATTTAGGTGAGTTGTTAGATTAAAAATTTAACCAAATAATTAACATAAAAAATGATAACATAATATATATTTTATAATAATAAAAAAAACATATGTGTCCTAGCTGAGCGTCAGTTTTTTTTTGAAGGGAGAAGAACCAACCCCAAGCAACTTACATTACATACGTTCATAATTTTTTTTAAATACATTTAATTTGTCTTAGATTTAATTTGATCTTTAATTTTGTCTTAGAGGTCGACCAAGAAGTCATGGAAATCTGAGGAGTACGCTAGTGTCGTTGTTTTGGTGTCATGTACAGTCAGTTTTAATAAAATAGACCATTGTCAAAAAACACAGTGTTGTTCTTTTGTTAGCAATAATTTCATTTTTGATAACTCAAGTATTTTTTAAAAATATTTTTGCAACAGGCAACACTGTATCTGATAAGAAATCAATAATAATATACGATAATATCTTTATATTATTATTTATTGATAATTCATAATAATATTCTTTAAATCTAAATCGATTTTCTTCTTCTTAATCTATTTTTTTCTTCCTCTTAAAGTACAGTTCCTCAACAGAAGTACCTATCCATACCTATTGATATTAGTTGTCATAGAGAGCAATCATTTTTATAATACCAAATACATATTAGGTTTGTTCCAACCCCGTTATTTGTAGCGTTTTTTTGGATTTGAATCATCTCGTGGATTTGTGGATCGTAGAAAAAATCGTTTAGGATAGTTGTGACTACAATTCGTACTGTATAAAGCAAACAAAACAGGACACCTAACAGATTGGAAACCTTCCTGTTGGTATTCGTGAGATTTGACATAACTGCGCATGTCATACAAACTAGAAATGGTTATTGTCTTAGCACGTGACTATACTGACTCTTCGGCAATACTCAGAAGTTCCGACTTTAAACGAAGCTAAGCTTTCAGTTTTTCCCGTGTTCATGACTTCTTGGTCGACCTTTAGCAGTATATAAAAGAAATAGTTAGATAAAGATAATGGTATCGAAGATTTAAAGTTCGGATCAATATTCACTTAAAAACCTCAATATATGCATTTCAAAGGTGCGAAATATGCACATATCCCAAATATATTCACTTATATACAAAACTAGAATTATTGACTATAATTTAAAAAAAAGAAGAATATTACACGTTATAAAAAATCTAGACAACATTAACATTTAGTTAGATTACAACTTAATTTTTTTCAAGTATTAATTTGTAGTATTTTTTTCAAGTATTAATTTGTAGTATTTTTTTCAAGTATTAATTTGTAGTATTTTTTTCAAGTATTAATTTGTAGTATTTTTTTCAAGTATTAATTTGTAGTATTTTTTTCAAGTATTAATTTGTAGTATTTTTTTCAAGTATTAATTTGTAGTATTTTTTTCAAGTATTAATTTGTAGTATTTTTTTCAAGTATTAATTTGTAGTATTTTTTTCAAGTATTAATTTGTAGTATTTTTTTCAAGTATTAATTTGTAGTATTTTTTTCAAGTATTAATTTGTAGTATTTTTTTCAAGTATTAATTTGTAGTATTTTTTTCAAGTATTAATTTGTAGTATTTTTTTCAAGTATTAATTTGTAGTATTTTTTTCAAGTATTAATTTGTAGTATTTTTTTCAAGTATTAATTTGTAGTATTTTTTTCAAGTATTAATTTGTAGTATTTTTTTCAAGTATTAATTTGTAGTATTTTTTTCAAGTATTAATTTGTAGTATTTTTTTCAAGTATTAATTTGTAGTATTTTTTTCAAGTATTAATTTGTAGTATTTTTTTCAAGTATTAATTTGTAGTATTTTTTTCAAGTATTAATTTGTAGTATTTTTTTCAAGTATTAATTTGTAGTATTTTTTTCAAGTATTAATTTGTAGTATTTTTTTCAAGTATTAATTTGTAGTATTTTTTTCAAGTATTAATTTGTAGTATTTTTTTCAAGTATTAATTTGTAGTATTTTTTTCAAGTATTAATTTGTAGTATTTTTTTCAAGTATTAATTTGTAGTATTTTTTTCAAGTATTAATTTGTAGTATTTTTTTCAAGTATTAATTTGTAGTATTTTTTTCAAGTATTAATTTGTAGTATTTTTTTCAAGTATTAATTTGTAGTATTTTTTTCAAGTATTAATTTGTAGTATTTTTTTCAAGTATTAATTTGTAGTATTTTTTTCAAGTATTAATTTGTAGTATTTTTTTCAAGTATTAATTTGTAGTATTTTTTTCAAGTATTAATTTGTAGTATTTTTTTCAAGTATTAATTTGTAGTATTTTTTTCAAGTATTAATTTGTAGTATTTTTTTCAAGTATTAATTTGTAGTATTTTTTTCAAGTATTAATTTGTAGTATTTTTTTCAAGTATTAATTTGTAGTATTTTTTTCAAGTATTAATTTGTAGTATTTTTTTCAAGTATTAATTTGTAGTATTTTTTTCAAGTATTAATTTGTAGTATTTTTTTCAAGTATTAATTTGTAGTATTTTTTTCAAGTATTAATTTGTAGTATTTTTTTCAAGTATTAATTTGTAGTATTTTTTTCAAGTATTAATTTGTAGTATTTTTTTCAAGTATTAATTTGTAGTATTTTTTTCAAGTATTAATTTGTAGTATTTTTTTCAAGTATTAATTTGTAGTATTTTTTTCAAGTATTAATTTGTAGTATTTTTTTCAAGTATTAATTTGTAGTATTTTTTTCAAGTATTAATTTGTAGTATTTTTTTCAAGTATTAATTTGTAGTATTTTTTTCAAGTATTAATTTGTAGTATTTTTTTCAAGTATTAATTTGTAGTATTTTTTTCAAGTATTAATTTGTAGTATTTTTTTCAAGTATTAATTTGTAGTATTTTTTTCAAGTATTAATTTGTAGTATTTTTTTCAAGTATTAATTTGTAGTATTTTTTTCAAGTATTAATTTGTAGTATTTTTTTCAAGTATTAATTTGTAGTATTTTTTTCAAGTATTAATTTGTAGTATTTTTTTCAAGTATTAATTTGTAGTATTTTTTTCAAGTATTAATTTGTAGTATTTTTTTCAAGTATTAATTTGTAGTATTTTTTTCAAGTATTAATTTGTAGTATTTTTTTCAAGTATTAATTTGTAGTATTTTTTTCAAGTATTAATTTGTAGTATTTTTTTCAAGTATTAATTTGTAGTATTTTTTTCAAGTATTAATTTGTAGTATTTTTTTCAAGTATTAATTTGTAGTATTTTTTTCAAGTATTAATTTGTAGTATTTTTTTCAAGTATTAATTTGTAGTATTTTTTTCAAGTATTAATTTGTAGTATTTTTTTCAAGTATTAATTTGTAGTATTTTTTTCAAGTATTAATTTGTAGTATTTTTTTCAAGTATTAATTTGTAGTATTTTTTTCAAGTATTAATTTGTAGTATTTTTTTCAAGTATTAATTTGTAGTATTTTTTTCAAGTATTAATTTGTAGTATTTTTTTCAAGTATTAATTTGTAGTATTTTTTTCAAGTATTAATTTGTAGTATTTTTTTCAAGTATTAATTTGTAGTATTTTTTTCAAGTATTAATTTGTAGTATTTTTTTCAAGTATTAATTTGTAGTATTTTTTTCAAGTATTAATTTGTAGTATTTTTTTCAAGTATTAATTTGTAGTATTTTTTTCAAGTATTAATTTGTAGTATTTTTTTCAAGTATTAATTTGTAGTATTTTTTTCAAGTATTAATTTGTAGTATTTTTTTCAAGTATTAATTTGTAGTATTTTTTTCAAGTATTAATTTGTAGTATTTTTTTCAAGTATTAATTTGTAGTATTTTTTTCAAGTATTAATTTGTAGTATTTTTTTCAAGTATTAATTTGTAGTATTTTTTTCAAGTATTAATTTGTAGTATTTTTTTCAAGTATTAATTTGTAGTATTTTTTTCAAGTATTAATTTGTAGTATTTTTTTCAAGTATTAATTTGTAGTATTTTTTTCAAGTATTAATTTGTAGTATTTTTTTCAAGTATTAATTTGTAGTATTTTTTTCAAGTATTAATTTGTAGTATTTTTTTCAAGTATTAATTTGTAGTATTTTTTTCAAGTATTAATTTGTAGTATTTTTTTCAAGTATTAATTTGTAGTATTTTTTTCAAGTATTAATTTGTAGTATTTTTTTCAAGTATTAATTTGTAGTATTTTTTTCAAGTATTAATTTGTAGTATTTTTTTCAAGTATTAATTTGTAGTATTTTTTTCAAGTATTAATTTGTAGTATTTTTTTCAAGTATTAATTTGTAGTATTTTTTTCAAGTATTAATTTGTAGTATTTTTTTCAAGTATTAATTTGTAGTATTTTTTTCAAGTATTAATTTGTAGTATTTTTTTCAAGTATTAATTTGTAGTATTTTTTTCAAGTATTAATTTGTAGTATTTTTTTCAAGTATTAATTTGTAGTATTTTTTTCAAGTATTAATTTGTAGTATTTTTTTCAAGTATTAATTTGTAGTATTTTTTTCAAGTATTAATTTGTAGTATTTTTTTCAAGTATTAATTTGTAGTATTTTTTTCAAGTATTAATTTGTAGTATTTTTTTCAAGTATTAATTTGTAGTATTTTTTTCAAGTATTAATTTGTAGTATTTTTTTCAAGTATTAATTTGTAGTATTTTTTTCAAGTATTAATTTGTAGTATTTTTTTCAAGTATTAATTTGTAGTATTTTTTTCAAGTATTAATTTGTAGTATTTTTTTCAAGTATTAATTTGTAGTATTTTTTTCAAGTATTAATTTGTAGTATTTTTTTCAAGTATTAATTTGTAGTATTTTTTTCAAGTATTAATTTGTAGTATTTTTTTCAAGTATTAATTTGTAGTATTTTTTTCAAGTATTAATTTGTAGTATTTTTTTCAAGTATTAATTTGTAGTATTTTTTTCAAGTATTAATTTGTAGTATTTTTTTCAAGTATTAATTTGTAGTATTTTTTTCAAGTATTAATTTGTAGTATTTTTTTCAAGTATTAATTTGTAGTATTTTTTTCAAGTATTAATTTGTAGTATTTTTTTCAAGTATTAATTTGTAGTATTTTTTTCAAGTATTAATTTGTAGTATTTTTTTCAAGTATTAATTTGTAGTATTTTTTTCAAGTATTAATTTGTAGTATTTTTTTCAAGTATTAATTTGTAGTATTTTTTTCAAGTATTAATTTGTAGTATTTTTTTCAAGTATTAATTTGTAGTATTTTTTTCAAGTATTAATTTGTAGTATTTTTTTCAAGTATTAATTTGTAGTATTTTTTTCAAGTATTAATTTGTAGTATTTTTTTCAAGTATTAATTTGTAGTATTTTTTTCAAGTATTAATTTGTAGTATTTTTTTCAAGTATTAATTTGTAGTATTTTTTTCAAGTATTAATTTGTAGTATTTTTTTCAAGTATTAATTTGTAGTATTTTTTTCAAGTATTAATTTGTAGTATTTTTTTCAAGTATTAATTTGTAGTATTTTTTTCAAGTATTAATTTGTAGTATTTTTTTCAAGTATTAATTTGTAGTATTTTTTTCAAGTATTAATTTGTAGTATTTTTTTCAAGTATTAATTTGTAGTATTTTTTTCAAGTATTAATTTGTAGTATTTTTTTCAAGTATTAATTTGTAGTATTTTTTTCAAGTATTAATTTGTAGTATTTTTTTCAAGTATTAATTTGTAGTATTTTTTTCAAGTATTAATTTGTAGTATTTTTTTCAAGTATTAATTTGTAGTATTTTTTTCAAGTATTAATTTGTAGTATTTTTTTCAAGTATTAATTTGTAGTATTTTTTTCAAGTATTAATTTGTAGTATTTTTTTCAAGTATTAATTTGTAGTATTTTTTTCAAGTATTAATTTGTAGTATTTTTTTCAAGTATTAATTTGTAGTATTTTTTTCAAGTATTAATTTGTAGTATTTTTTTCAAGTATTAATTTGTAGTATTTTTTTCAAGTATTAATTTGTAGTATTTTTTTCAAGTATTAATTTGTAGTATTTTTTTCAAGTATTAATTTGTAGTATTTTTTTCAAGTATTAATTTGTAGTATTTTTTTCAAGTATTAATTTGTAGTATTTTTTTCAAGTATTAATTTGTAGTATTTTTTTCAAGTATTAATTTGTAGTATTTTTTTCAAGTATTAATTTGTAGTATTTTTTTCAAGTATTAATTTGTAGTATTTTTTTCAAGTATTAATTTGTAGTATTTTTTTCAAGTATTAATTTGTAGTATTTTTTTCAAGTATTAATTTGTAGTATTTTTTTCAAGTATTAATTTGTAGTATTTTTTTCAAGTATTAATTTGTAGTATTTTTTTCAAGTATTAATTTGTAGTATTTTTTTCAAGTATTAATTTGTAGTATTTTTTTCAAGTATTAATTTGTAGTATTTTTTTCAAGTATTAATTTGTAGTATTTTTTTCAAGTATTAATTTGTAGTATTTTTTTCAAGTATTAATTTGTAGTATTTTTTTCAAGTATTAATTTGTAGTATTTTTTTCAAGTATTAATTTGTAGTATTTTTTTCAAGTATTAATTTGTAGTATTTTTTTCAAGTATTAATTTGTAGTATTTTTTTCAAGTATTAATTTGTAGTATTTTTTTCAAGTATTAATTTGTAGTATTTTTTTCAAGTATTAATTTGTAGTATTTTTTTCAAGTATTAATTTGTAGTATTTTTTTCAAGTATTAATTTGTAGTATTTTTTTCAAGTATTAATTTGTAGTATTTTTTTCAAGTATTAATTTGTAGTATTTTTTTCAAGTATTAATTTGTAGTATTTTTTTCAAGTATTAATTTGTAGTATTTTTTTCAAGTATTAATTTGTAGTATTTTTTTCAAGTATTAATTTGTAGTATTTTTTTCAAGTATTAATTTGTAGTATTTTTTTCAAGTATTAATTTGTAGTATTTTTTTCAAGTATTAATTTGTAGTATTTTTTTCAAGTATTAATTTGTAGTATTTTTTTCAAGTATTAATTTGTAGTATTTTTTTCAAGTATTAATTTGTAGTATTTTTTTCAAGTATTAATTTGTAGTATTTTTTTCAAGTATTAATTTGTAGTATNAAACAACTATATAACGGCTGGTCCTAATAATTTAAAAAAGTTCATACTAATACCTTATTGTAGGGCGATAAAAATTTCGAAATTGAATCCCCAATTTTCAAAAATTGCCAATTTTGTGCGCAAAAATGTGAAATGCGTCCAAAATGTTTATTAGTATTTAATATGTTTTTTTAAATTTTGAGTTGGGTATTAAGGCTCTAACGCCCTTTGAGGTTAGGAAAAACAGTAAAATTACAATTATACTGGTTCTATGCAAGATATCAAACATCTAATCACAGGCTTCAGTCCTAATTTTAACTCTGCACAATTTGAGCCCTATTTCAACTTCCTATAATAAGTAGTAGAGGCGCCATTTTAATACAACCAATTAAATTTTCATTTTAATAATTTTTCTAACCTCAAAGAGCGGTAGAGCCTTAAATGAAAGCTGCTAAAGAGTAGGAGACAAATATGTATATGCTTTTCTAAATGTTGCATTTCTTATTGGTTAAATTAATCAAAATTTATCCCAAAAATCCCCCCCACCACTGTTTTTACCTCATGGTGGGGTGATAAAATGTAATTGATCTAGTCGTTATTAGCGATAAAAAAATTGAGACCCCACAAGGGAAAGAACCCGGTACCCTTGAGATCTAAGAAAAAAAAATGATAATTATAAACGGGTATGCTTGATCATTACAAAACTCTAAAAAGTACTTGAACGCAAGTACTTCCTTATGATTTATTATCCATTGCACATACCCATGTGGGTCCCGCCACACTTCCTTGCATTGTTGGAATAGTATACCCTGCTTTTTACCATAATTGTATACTGATATTTTTAGGTNTTAATTTGTAGTATTTTTTTCAAGTATTAATTTGTGGTATTTTTTTTCGAGTGTTCAAATAAATTTTAATTAATAAAAAAAGAAACGAGTAATTAGAATTTCTCCAAACCCACAATATCAAAATGATAATGAACCACTCTAAGCATAAAATCATAACTGGCCAATCTGATCAATTTTCCACAACATTTAAATCAATAATTGTGAAAATAGAAAATATACCCAGAGTACCAACTTTCTATTGATATGAGAGACGGTTGGCATGACCGCGCATGTCGTGTACACAGGTATTTGGTTTCGGCTGAGGCTTGTTTGGAACTAAAGATTCGCGAACGATTCGTTGGATAGTTGGAACAGTTTAGGTAATAAGTCGGGTTGGAACAACTTTTGGAACGAAGTTGCTTTAAGCATGTTACAACGTCTGGAGCCCGGATGTGTATACGATAAAACAAGTAAGGTGCGCTTCACGTAAAAGTACGAGAGGCGATAATCGCAGGTTTCTGTACGATTAAGTTTAATTATTGAGAGCACTAGTTGCATATTCTTTTTCTACACTTCAAGACCTTTAAATTGATGTATAACATGCCATGGTACTAAAAACTTTCTTTAGTCACCCGCCATATTGGCCGCCATCTTGAAAATATTACGTGTGTTATTTTAATAGTTGCATATTCTTTTTCTACACTTCAAGACCTTTAAATTGATGTATAACATGCCATGGTANTGGATGTTAGATCATAATTACCCCTACTGAGTCCCATATAAGTTTCAACCTTAAGGCTCTACCGCCCTTTGAGGTTAGGAAGAACAGTAAAATTTAAATTATACTGGTTCTAAGCAAGATATCAAAAATCTAATCACCGACTTAATTCCTCATTTTAATTCTGCAGAATTTGAGCCCTATTTCAATTTCCTATGATAAATAGGACAGGAGCCATTTTAATACAACGAGTTTTATTGTTTTTGATTTTTGATATCTTGTTTAGAACGAATTAAATTTTCATTTTAATAATTTGTCTAACCTCAAAGAGCGGTAGAGCCTTAAATAAAAGCTGCTAAAGAGTAGGATACAAATATGTATATGCTTTTCTAAATGTTGCATTTTTTATTGGTTAAATTAATCAAAATTTATCCTAAAAATCCCCCCCCCCCACCACTGTTTTTACTTTTACCTTATGATGGGGTGATAAAATGTAATTGATCTAGTCGTTATTAGCGATAAAAAAATTGAGACCCCACGAGGGAATGAACCCGATACCCTTGGGATCGAAGAAAATAAAAGCATAATTATAAACGGGTATGCTTGATCATTACAAAACTCTAAAAAGTACTTGGACGCAAGTACTTCCCTATGATTTTTTATCTATTGCACATACCCATGTGGGTCCCGCCACACTTCCATGCATTGTTGGAATAGTATACCCTGCTTTTTAACATAATTGTATACTGATATTTTTAGGTAAATCCACGCATGGATGACAAGAATTTCCCTAATAATTCACACAACTACGATAATGTAATTGTTAAGGATAAAACGGAATTAGTGTTCACTCCATTACATTACCAAATCTTTTATATAATCGAGTAGTGTCAGGACAACGGGCGACGGCAACGGCAACGGCGACGGGCGACGACTATCTCTAAATGATTTATAACGTTAAAAATTGATGCGCCATAAGCTGGGATTGAACCAGTGACCTCCAGCACCTGAGACTAGGACACTACCGCTGAGCTATGCCTGTGTAATGATTCGAAGGGCATAAAACTTTCTATTTAAACAGTATATTATATCTATATGAAGTATAATTGATTAATAAGAATAAAAATAATTAAGGAATAACTGGACATCACGTGGCTCTTTCTGTTTAAGTATAACATGACAGCGCGAGACTCATTCATTTTAAATATAACTAATTATCTCCCACCTCCTTTTTTTCTGCCCGATGCAACGGGCATAACGGCTACTACAACCATTATGATACATATTGATATTTAATTTACTTCAATGTAGGAAAGTTATTTAGCGACACGGGAGGCATCAGAGCAAATCCAACCTCCCGGGATACTCACTCTCACAATTTAATTATATTAATTATATTTAATGATTCGTAAACTAAAATAATTTTTTTAATGAAATCTGAAGTAAATTAAACGAATGAAAACCAGACACAAATTAATAAAATATAAATACAATGATTTACTCATATGGGTTCCTTCAACCTCGCATCCTTTAATTTATAGTAAATATAAATACATTTTACTTAAAAAAAAATAAAAAAATATAAAAATTGTATAATTGCCAAATATCAAACTAAGTTTAAACGAGAGATTCCAAAATTTATAATTTTTTGAATACATAATATATAAATGAGATGTATTTAAACACTTTGAGGGTGAATAAATAATATATCAAACGATAACTGGAGAATATTGAAATCGTGCGTGTTACATATTCTGTCCAAAAAAATAGAGGTTAAATATATTACTTATCCCAATATAAACATGAAACCAAAAAAGAAAAAATGTTTTTATTAATACATGCTCATTAAAAAACACGTATATCTTTTTAAAACGGAAGACCTNTCGTACAAAAATCGTTTAGGATAGTTGTGACTACAATTCGTACTGTATAAAACAAACAAAACAGGACACCTAACAGATTGGAAACCTTCCTGTTGGTATTCGTGAGATTTGACATAACTGCGCATGTCATACAATCTAGAAATGGTTATTGTCTTAGCACGTGACTATACTGACTCTTCGGCAATTAACGAAAGCTCCGACTTTAAACGAAGCTAAACTTTCAGTTTTTCCCGTGTTCATGACTTCTTGGTCGACCTTTAGCAGTATTTAAAAGAAATAGTTAGATAAAGATAATGGTATCGAAGATTTAAAGTTCGGATCAATATTCACTTAAAAACCTCAATATATGCATTTCAAAGGTGCGAAATATGCACATATCCCAAATATATTCACTTATATACAAAACTAGAATTATTGGCTATAATTTTAAGAAAAGAAGAATATTACACGTTATAAAAATCTACACAACATTAACATTAAGTTAGAGTACAACTTAATTTTTTTCAAGTATTAATTTGTAGTATTTTTTTCAAGTATTAATTTGTAGTATTTTTTTCAAGTATTAATTTGTAGTATTTTTTTCAAGTATTAATTTGTAGTATTTTTTTCAAGTATTAATTTGTAGTATTTTTTTCAAGTATTAATTTGTAGTATTTTTTTCAAGTATTAATTTGTAGTATTTTTTTCAAGTATTAATTTGTAGTATTTTTTTCAAGTATTAATTTGTAGTATTTTTTTCAAGTATTAATTTGTAGTATTTTTTTCAAGTATTAATTTGTAGTATTTTTTTCAAGTATTAATTTGTAGTATTTTTTTCAAGTATTAATTTGTAGTATTTTTTTCAAGTATTAATTTGTAGTATTTTTTTCAAGTATTAATTTGTAGTATTTTTTTCAAGTATTAATTTGTAGTATTTTTTTCAAGTATTAATTTGTAGTATTTTTTTCAAGTATTAATTTGTAGTATTTTTTTCAAGTATTAATTTGTAGTATTTTTTTCAAGTATTAATTTGTAGTATTTTTTTCAAGTATTAATTTGTAGTATTTTTTTCAAGTATTAATTTGTAGTATTTTTTTCAAGTATTAATTTGTAGTATTTTTTTCAAGTATTAATTTGTAGTATTTTTTTCAAGTATTAATTTGTAGTATTTTTTTCAAGTATTAATTTGTAGTATTTTTTTCAAGTATTAATTTGTAGTATTTTTTTCAAGTATTAATNTCTCCTTGGCGGGGAATCGAACCCGGCCTCTCTCCGTCCGCGTTGTAAGCTATTTTCTTAGGAACTAGATTTTTCCCGGGAAAACGACTTATATCACTAGATTCCTATTTAAATGGACTACATTTTAAAATTTTTTAATCTAAATCTTCGGAACTGTTTTCGAGAAATAATTTGTTTTTCACGTTTTTTCAGTGTTTTTGGGGGTTAGCGCCCCAAATTTCTCGATTTCGCCTCGGGGTATGATTTTTCTGAACATGTATGCCAAATTTCGTCAAAATTGGCCCTGTAGTTTAGGCTCTAGGTGTCTGCACCGACGACAGACAGACAGATTTTTAAAAACCACCTTTTTGAACTCAGGGTACATCAAAACGTGTAAATCCATCAAAATCTCAAAATCGAATTTTCGCGCCATCATAATACTTTCTCTTTATATGAGAAAGTAAAAACAATTTTCTATAAAATATTACTGTTTGTATAATCTCCTTGCTCCTGCTTGTTCAGAAGATTTACGGTATTGCTATTTGTTCNTGTAAATCCATCAAAATCTCAAAATCGAATTTTCGCGCCATCATAATACTTTCTCTTTATATGAGAAAGTAAAAACAATTTTCTATAAAATATTACTGTTTGTATAATCTCCTTGCTCCTGCTTGTTCAGAAGATTTAAGGTATTGCTATTTGTTCAGAATGTATCTCGTACCCATTAGTACAAAACCAATAGTATTGCAATGCATTAAAATTTAAAATTCTAGCATAGGTTTCATTGAGAAAACCACTATAAAAGCAATAAAAATACAAATTTGAATGCACTTGATCAAAATAAGCAATAGTACAACATTTAATGTAAAGACATTTTTTTGGGCTCAGGGGACCTACAAACGTTTAAATCCATCAAAATCT
>KZ654149.1:16532-35927 GCA_001010745.2 Gerris buenoi
AATAATAAATAATAATAATAATGAAAAAAATACAGAAAACTTGACCCGCTGTCGAACTGGTAAAAAAGAGAAAAACAAATTTTAGCATAAACTGATTTTTTATCAGAAATCCACTTTCGCTAAAATGATAAGAAAATGTTACAGAAAGAAAAACAATGGAGATAGGTGATTTGTATAAAAGAGCAGAGAAATTGTTTTGGGGGCATCATTCCATCTTTGGATTCAATTTCAGATAGGACTGATTTTTACTATTGTGATTTCTTATTTTTGTAAAATTAAATTGTCAAATATGTTTCTATCTAATTTAGTCAAAAGTGTTCTAGTAGCAGTAGTTTTAGTAACAGGTATAGTATTTTATACTAATTAATTAAAATCATGATTAATTCTAGATTTTCATTTAATCAAATTATAATTATTTTTAACACTGGGAGAGAGACAGAGAAAAATAGACTCCAGCGCCGGGACTAGAACCACGGGCCTCTACATTACCAGTGTAGCGCTCTACCAAATGTCGTAACCGATATTGACGTGCTATCTTGTAGAAATATTGAAAGCTTGGATTCGGGACTAGTTTCGGTTACGACATTGAAAATCATTCTCCTGCGTAGCTCAGTTGGTAGAGCGCTAGACTAGAAATGTTAGAGGCCCGTGGTTCGAGTCCCAGCGCTGGAGTCTATTTTTCTCTGTCTATTTCCCGTTGTTAATAATAATTATAATTTCATTAAATTTAAACTTTCCGTAGTATGAATACTACCAAAAACTTTAAAAAAATGAATGATTAATTCTCTTATTTTCTTATTGACTTTACTAATTTTATCCCTTTGACGCAAGTATATTGTGATCATTAATAATGTGAAGTTAAAATATCATGATCCCAAAGGGATTAATTTTCATTAAAATCACATAAAATCACACTTCGTTTAACCTCGGTAGCAAAGAATACTATTCCGCCATTTAGTAATAGCAGGAGAAGAAAAATATCTCACCTTTCAGAAAATTTAACATTGATTTTTCTTGGGTTGAACATTTAGTTCCAAGGAGACTTTTAAATCTCTTGAATATTGTTTATTTTATTTAGCTTTAACATAAATTCTATTTATCTGTACTGTTATTATGTTACAGTATCATGTAGAAGCCAGCTTCTGTTGAGTAAAGCATACCAGGTATCAGGGAAACTGTCCATGCCTTATGTAGAACTTGTAGAACCTTTCATTGGTTGGTTTGACACAGATCAGAAAGCTTCCAGGGTTGACTACTATGGAGGTAATTATCATTTATATTATCTTTTCATCTCGATTAAGATAGATTTTCTTATTACATCCTTATCATCAACAATTTTCAATATAAATAAAACATTCCAAAGACGATATAATAATACGTTATCAGTTATCATGTCTTCGAGTCTATAGCGTACAGGTTTCCGCGATTAAGGTTTGATAATATATCAGTTGCAAATGACCCTCATCATGAGCAATTCCTTTGAGAATGATCATAAGCTTCTCACTTAAGAATGATCATAAGCTTCTCACTTGAGAATGATCATAAGCTTCTCACTTGAGAATGATCATAAGCTTCTCACTTGAGAATGATCATAAGCTTCTCACTTGAGAATGATCATAAGCTTCTCACTTGAGAATGATCATAAGCTTCTCACTTGAGAATGATCATAAGCTTCTCACTTGAGAATGATCATAAGCTTCTCACTTGAGAATGATCATAAGCTTCTCACTTGAGAATGATCATAAGCTTCTCACTTGAGAATGATCATAAGCTTCTCACTTGAGAATGATCATAAGCTTCTCACTTGAGAATGATCATAAGCTTCTCACTTGAGAATGATCATAAGCTTCTCACTTGAGAATGATCATAAGCTTCTCACTTGAGAATGATCATAAGCTTCTCACTTGAGAATGATCATAAGCTTCTCACTTGAGAATGATCATAAGCTTCTCACTTGAGAATGATCATAAGCTTCTCACTTGAGAATGATCATAAGCTTCTCACTTGAGAATGATCATAAGCTTCTCACTTGAGAATGATCATAAGCTTCTCACTTGAGAATGATCATAAGCTTCTCACTTGAGAATGATCATAAGCTTCTCACTTGAGAATGATCATAAGCTTCTCACTTGAGAATGATCATAAGCTTCTCACTTGAGAATGATCATAAGCTTCTCACTTGAGAATGATCATAAGCTTCTCACTTGAGAATGATCATAAGCTTCTCACTTGAGAATGATCATAAGCTTCTCACTTGAGAATGATCATAAGCTTCTCACTTGAGAATGATCATAAGCTTCTCACTTGAGAATGATCATAAGCTTCTCACTTGAGAATGATCATAAGCTTCTCACTTGAGAATGATCATAAGCTTCTCACTTGAGAATGATCATAAGCTTCTCACTTGAGAATGATCATAAGCTTCTCACTTGAGAATGATCATAAGCTTCTCACTTGAGAATGATCATAAGCTTCTCACTTGAGAATGATCATAAGCTTCTCACTTGAGAATGATCATAAGCTTCTCACTTGAGAATGATCATAAGCTTCTCACTTGAGAATGATCATAAGCTTCTCACTTGAGAATGATCATAAGCTTCTCACTTGAGAATGATCATAAGCTTCTCACTTGAGAATGATCATAAGCTTCTCACTTGAGAATGATCATAAGCTTCTCACTTGAGAATGATCATAAGCTTCTCACTTGAGAATGATCATAAGCTTCTCACTTGAGAATGATCATAAGCTTCTCACTTGAGAATGATCATAAGCTTCTCACTTGAGAATGATCATAAGCTTCTCACTTGAGAATGATCATAAGCTTCTCACTTGAGAATGATCATAAGCTTCTCACTTGAGAATGATCATAAGCTTCTCACTTGAGAATGATCATAAGCTTCTCACTTGAGAATGATCATAAGCTTCTCACTTGAGAATGATCATAAGCTTCTCACTTGAGAATGATCATAAGCTTCTCACTTGAGAATGATCATAAGCTTCTCACTTGAGAATGATCATAAGCTTCTCACTTGAGAATGATCATAAGCTTCTCACTTGAGAATGATCATAAGCTTCTCACTTGAGAATGATCATAAGCTTCTCACTTGAGAATGATCATAAGCTTCTCACTTGAGAATGATCATAAGCTTCTCACTTGAGAATGACCATAAGCTTCTCACTTGAGAATGATCATGAGCAACTTCCTTGAGGAATGATTATGACGACTCCTTTCAGAATGATCATGACATCTCCTTTGAGAATGATCATGAGCAACTTCCTTGAGGAATGATTATGACGACTTCTTTGAGTATGATCAAATCATGAGCAAATCCCTTGAAATGATCTCTGCAATAGGTTTAAAACGTCGGGATTTTCAAAATTTCTAACATGGTCTCCTATATTAAAGTATATATATATTACTCAAAACAGTCACATTTTCTGTGAGATGGTGGTTAGCCTTTGATTGTAAAGTTGATAGAAACATTTAAATTCCAATAACTACGTTATAAATATAACAATAATTACTTATTAAAACAATAATTCCTTAAGGGTGCGTATACCCTAAAGCTTGTTGCATACTTTTGCCGCTAGATGCCTCTGACAATCACAACAAGGTGACACTTTTACGTAAGCGTAAGGTTATTAAAGATGCCCTATNTTATAATTTCATTCAATTTAAACTTTCCGTAGTATGAATACTACCAAAAACTTAAAAAAAATGAATGATTAATTCTCTTATTTTCTTATTGACTTTACTAATTTTATCCCTTTGACGCAAGTATATTGTGATCATTAATAATGTGAAGTTAAAATATCATGATCCCAAAGGGATTAATTTTCATTAAAATCACATAAAATCACACTTCGTTTAACCTCGGTAGCAAAGAATACTATTCCGCCATTTAGTAATAGCAGGAGAAGAAAAATATCTCACCTTTCAGAAAATTTAACATTGATTTTTCTTGGGTTGAACATTTAGTTCCAAGGAGACTTTTAAATCTCTTGAATATTGTTTATTTTATTTAGCTTTAACATAAATTCTATTTATCTGTACTGTTATTATGTTACAGTATCATGTAGAAGCCAGCTTCTGTTGAGTAAAGCATACCAGGTATCAGGGAAACTGTCCATGCCTTATGTAGAACTTGTAGAACCTTTCATTGGTTGGTTTGACACAGATCAGAAAGCTTCCAGGGTTGACTACTATGGAGGTAATTATCATTTATATTATCTTTTCATCTCGATTAAGATAGATTTTCTTATTACATCCTTATCATCAACAATTTTCAATATAAATAAAACATTCCAAAGACGATATAATAATACGTTATCAGTTATCATGTCTTCGAGTCTATAGCGTACAGGTTTCCGCGATTAAGGTTTGATAATATATCAGTTGCAAATGACCCTCATCATGAGCAATTCCTTTGAGAATGATCATAAGCTTCTCACTTGAGAATGATCATAAGCTTCTCACTTGAGAATGATCATAAGCTTCTCACTTGAGAATGATCATAAGCTTCTCACTTGAGAATGATCATAAGCTTCTCACTTGAGAATGATCATAAGCTTCTCACTTGAGAATGATCATAAGCTTCTCACTTGAGAATGATCATAAGCTTCTCACTTGAGAATGATCATAAGCTTCTCACTTGAGAATGATCATAAGCTTCTCACTTGAGAATGATCATAAGCTTCTCACTTGAGAATGATCATAAGCTTCTCACTTGAGAATGATCATAAGCTTCTCACTTGAGAATGATCATAAGCTTCTCACTTGAGAATGATCATAAGCTTCTCACTTGAGAATGATCATAAGCTTCTCACTTGAGAATGATCATAAGCTTCTCACTTGAGAATGATCATAAGCTTCTCACTTGAGAATGATCATAAGCTTCTCACTTGAGAATGATCATAAGCTTCTCACTTGAGAATGATCATAAGCTTCTCACTTGAGAATGATCATAAGCTTCTCACTTGAGAATGATCATAAGCTTCTCACTTGAGAATGATCATAAGCTTCTCACTTGAGAATGATCATAAGCTTCTCACTTGAGAATGATCATAAGCTTCTCACTTGAGAATGATCATAAGCTTCTCACTTGAGAATGATCATAAGCTTCTCACTTGAGAATGATCATAAGCTTCTCACTTGAGAATGATCATAAGCTTCTCACTTGAGAATGATCATAAGCTTCTCACTTGAGAATGATCATAAGCTTCTCACTTGAGAATGATCATAAGCTTCTCACTTGAGAATGATCATAAGCTTCTCACTTGAGAATGATCATAAGCTTCTCACTTGAGAATGATCATAAGCTTCTCACTTGAGAATGATCATAAGCTTCTCACTTGAGAATGATCATAAGCTTCTCACTTGAGAATGATCATAAGCTTCTCACTTGAGAATGATCATAAGCTTCTCACTTGAGAATGATCATAAGCTTCTCACTTGAGAATGATCATAAGCTTCTCACTTGAGAATGATCATAAGCTTCTCACTTGAGAATGATCATAAGCTTCTCACTTGAGAATGATCATAAGCTTCTCACTTGAGAATGATCATAAGCTTCTCACTTGAGAATGATCATAAGCTTCTCACTTGAGAATGATCATAAGCTTCTCACTTGAGAATGATCATAAGCTTCTCACTTGAGAATGATCATAAGCTTCTCACTTGAGAATGATCATAAGCTTCTCACTTGAGAATGATCATAAGCTTCTCACTTGAGAATGATCATAAGCTTCTCACTTGAGAATGATCATAAGCTTCTCACTTGAGAATGATCATAAGCTTCTCACTTGAGAATGATCATAAGCTTCTCACTTGAGAATGATCATAAGCTTCTCACTTGAGAATGATCATAAGCTTCTCACTTGAGAATGATCATAAGCTTCTCACTTGAGAATGATCATAAGCTTCTCACTTGAGAATGATCATAAGCTTCTCACTTGAGAATGATCATAAGCTTCTCACTTGAGAATGATCATAAGCTTCTCACTTGAGAATGATCATAAGCTTCTCACTTGAGAATGATCATAAGCTTCTCACTTGAGAATGATCATAAGCTTCTCACTTGAGAATGATCATAAGCTTCTCACTTGAGAATGATCATAAGCTTCTCACTTGAGAATGATCATAAGCTTCTCACTTGAGAATGATCATAAGCTTCTCACTTGAGAATGATCATAAGCTTCTCACTTGAGAATGATCATAAGCTTCTCACTTGAGAATGATCATAAGCTTCTCACTTGAGAATGATCATAAGCTTCTCACTTGAGAATGATCATAAGCTTCTCACTTGAGAATGATCATAAGCTTCTCACTTGAGAATGATCATAAGCTTCTCACTTGAGAATGATCATAAGCTTCTCACTTGAGAATGATCATAAGCTTCTCACTTGAGAATGATCATAAGCTTCTCACTTGAGAATGATCATAAGCTTCTCACTTGAGAATGATCATAAGCTTCTCACTTGAGAATGATCATAAGCTTCTCACTTGAGAATGATCATAAGCTTCTCACTTGAGAATGATCATAAGCTTCTCACTTGAGAATGATCATAAGCTTCTCACTTGAGAATGATCATAAGCTTCTCACTTGAGAATGATCATAAGCTTCTCACTTGAGAATGATCATAAGCTTCTCACTTGAGAATGATCATAAGCTTCTCACTTGAGAATGATCATAAGCTTCTCACTTGAGAATGATCATAAGCTTCTCACTTGAGAATGATCATAAGCTTCTCACTTGAGAATGATCATAAGCTTCTCACTTGAGAATGATCATAAGCTTCTCACTTGAGAATGATCATAAGCTTCTCACTTGAGAATGATCATAAGCTTCTCACTTGAGAATGATCATAAGCTTCTCACTTGAGAATGATCATAAGCTTCTCACTTGAGAATGATCATAAGCTTCTCACTTGAGAATGATCATAAGCTTCTCACTTGAGAATGATCATAAGCTTCTCACTTGAGAATGATCATAAGCTTCTCACTTGAGAATGATCATAAGCTTCTCACTTGAGAATGATCATAAGCTTCTCACTTGAGAATGATCATAAGCTTCTCACTTGAGAATGATCATAAGCTTCTCACTTGAGAATGATCATAAGCTTCTCACTTGAGAATGATCATAAGCTTCTCACTTGAGAATGATCATAAGCTTCTCACTTGAGAATGATCATAAGCTTCTCACTTGAGAATGATCATAAGCTTCTCACTTGAGAATGATCATAAGCTTCTCACTTGAGAATGATCATAAGCTTCTCACTTGAGAATGATCATAAGCTTCTCACTTGAGAATGATCATAAGCTTCTCACTTGAGAATGATCATAAGCTTCTCACTTGAGAATGATCATAAGCTTCTCACTTGAGAATGATCATAAGCTTCTCACTTGAGAATGATCATAAGCTTCTCACTTGAGAATGATCATAAGCTTCTCACTTGAGAATGATCATAAGCTTCTCACTTGAGAATGATCATAAGCTTCTCACTTGAGAATGATCATAAGCTTCTCACTTGAGAATGATCATAAGCTTCTCACTTGAGAATGATCATAAGCTTCTCACTTGAGAATGATCATAAGCTTCTCACTTGAGAATGATCATAAGCTTCTCACTTGAGAATGATCATAAGCTTCTCACTTGAGAATGATCATAAGCTTCTCACTTGAGAATGATCATAAGCTTCTCACTTGAGAATGATCATAAGCTTCTCACTTGAGAATGATCATAAGCTTCTCACTTGAGAATGATCATAAGCTTCTCACTTGAGAATGATCATAAGCTTCTCACTTGAGAATGATCATAAGCTTCTCACTTGAGAATGATCATAAGCTTCTCACTTGAGAATGATCATAAGCTTCTCACTTGAGAATGATCATAAGCTTCTCACTTGAGAATGATCATAAGCTTCTCACTTGAGAATGATCATAAGCTTCTCACTTGAGAATGATCATAAGCTTCTCACTTGAGAATGATCATAAGCTTCTCACTTGAGAATGATCATAAGCTTCTCACTTGAGAATGATCATAAGCTTCTCACTTGAGAATGATCATAAGCTTCTCACTTGAGAATGATCATAAGCTTCTCACTTGAGAATGATCATAAGCTTCTCACTTGAGAATGATCATAAGCTTCTCACTTGAGAATGATCATAAGCTTCTCACTTGAGAATGATCATAAGCTTCTCACTTGAGAATGATCATAAGCTTCTCACTTGAGAATGATCATAAGCTTCTCACTTGAGAATGATCATAAGCTTCTCACTTGAGAATGATCATAAGCTTCTCACTTGAGAATGATCATAAGCTTCTCACTTGAGAATGATCATAAGCTTCTCACTTGAGAATGATCATAAGCTTCTCACTTGAGAATGATCATAAGCTTCTCACTTGAGAATGATCATAAGCTTCTCACTTGAGAATGATCATAAGCTTCTCACTTGAGAATGATCATAAGCTTCTCACTTGAGAATGATCATAAGCTTCTCACTTGAGAATGATCATAAGCTTCTCACTTGAGAATGATCATAAGCTTCTCACTTGAGAATGATCATAAGCTTCTCACTTGAGAATGATCATAAGCTTCTCACTTGAGAATGATCATAAGCTTCTCACTTGAGAATGATCATAAGCTTCTCACTTGAGAATGATCATAAGCTTCTCACTTGAGAATGATCATAAGCTTCTCACTTGAGAATGATCATAAGCTTCTCACTTGAGAATGATCATAAGCTTCTCACTTGAGAATGATCATAAGCTTCTCACTTGAGAATGATCATAAGCTTCTCACTTGAGAATGATCATAAGCTTCTCACTTGAGAATGATCATAAGCTTCTCACTTGAGAATGATCATAAGCTTCTCACTTGAGAATGATCATAAGCTTCTCACTTGAGAATGATCATAAGCTTCTCACTTGAGAATGATCATAAGCTTCTCACTTGAGAATGATCATAAGCTTCTCACTTGAGAATGATCATAAGCTTCTCACTTGAGAATGATCATAAGCTTCTCACTTGAGAATGATCATAAGCTTCTCACTTGAGAATGATCATAAGCTTCTCACTTGAGAATGATCATAAGCTTCTCACTTGAGAATGATCATAAGCTTCTCACTTGAGAATGATCATAAGCTTCTCACTTGAGAATGATCATAAGCTTCTCACTTGAGAATGATCATAAGCTTCTCACTTGAGAATGATCATAAGCTTCTCACTTGAGAATGATCATAAGCTTCTCACTTGAGAATGATCATAAGCTTCTCACTTGAGAATGATCATAAGCTTCTCACTTGAGAATGATCATAAGCTTCTCACTTGAGAATGATCATAAGCTTCTCACTTGAGAATGATCATAAGCTTCTCACTTGAGAATGATCATAAGCTTCTCACTTGAGAATGATCATAAGCTTCTCACTTGAGAATGATCATAAGCTTCTCACTTGAGAATGATCATAAGCTTCTCACTTGAGAATGATCATAAGCTTCTCACTTGAGAATGATCATAAGCTTCTCACTTGAGAATGATCATAAGCTTCTCACTTGAGAATGATCATAAGCTTCTCACTTGAGAATGATCATAAGCTTCTCACTTGAGAATGATCATAAGCTTCTCACTTGAGAATGATCATAAGCTTCTCACTTGAGAATGATCATAAGCTTCTCACTTGAGAATGATCATAAGCTTCTCACTTGAGAATGATCATAAGCTTCTCACTTGAGAATGATCATAAGCTTCTCACTTGAGAATGATCATAAGCTTCTCACTTGAGAATGATCATAAGCTTCTCACTTGANCCTAGTTCACTAGAAATCCGACAGACTGCACTAGCTCTCAATCCCACTTTTCCTCGTTTACCAGTTTACTCCTCCTGGCTCTAAAAATGAATATTTTTGCACGAAATTTGGGATTTAGAGTATTTAGATAATTGGCTTTTGGTGCCGCGAGCTACATTTTTTAAAAAATAAATAGAATCGGATTTAAGAATCACTTAAGTGGCAAGGAGGGGGAAAATCAAAAATCGGGCTCGCGGCACCATTGAAGAATATATTGATGAACCCAAATACGAAAAATTGTATTTTTATCTCTAATATTACGGACAAAAACAGAAAACTCGTAAAATCAGACACGTCCGCGCACCCTTAAACAAAAATTCCTATTTATACTTAAAGATTTCATGGCTCGTCTCAAATCTCATGCTAGACCATGAGAAGTGTGAGAACACATGGCCTCTTCACCAACTTTTGAAATCAAACTGATAATAAATTGAAACTAAAATACTGCTGTTCAACAACTTCTTTGGTAGCCATAAGATACACCTGCAGTTTATGCACATGTAATTTATCATTCTAAATCTGTTGCAATGGTTGCAGGTATGGTGAAGACGTTTCAGTTTGATAAGGAAGGTGATTATGGTACATCGTATGAAGTAGCTCCCATGACTACTGATACAGAGACCAACGTCATCACCTGCTTCCAAACTAACGGAACCAGCAAATCTCCAGTAACTCTTCAACCTGTTCTACCTGACGCTGCTGACTTCCAGGTAATTATACTTCTCCAGAAGTTCTTTATTGATCAATTAATACATACATCTGCCGCCTCTTGAGGTCAGAGGGGTAGGGACTACTAAGTATTGAATTCGTCCTCGATATCTGTCAAATCAAAAATAAAATTAAATCCATTGAAAAATTATTAAAAATAATGTAAAAAATTGTACAGTAGAACCTCGCATACACGACCCTCAATAACACGACAACCTCAATTACAAGTACAATTTTCAAATCCCATTGACGTTGCCATAACACATAATGTTAAATTAACCTCTATAACACGACTATTATCATCCAAACAACCTCAATAACACGGATTTTTTCCAATTCACAACATAACTCAGAACCTCTATAACAAGTCGTTTTGAGAAGTCAACCTCTATAACGCGACTCTATACAGGAATGGGTCGACCTTATACAAATCTTAATGACTTAAAAACCCCGCCCATTAACCTCGATAAGAAGACTGATAGCCAAAATAACCTTGATAACACGACCCTCAACATAAAGAGCACCTCGCTAACAAGACTGTTTCCCTTATCCCCTTGAGACACTTCTTATCAAGGCTCTACTGTAGTTACATATAACTAACTACGTTAAAATAATGAGAATAAATGCATTTGTTTATCATTTGTTATGTGTTTACTATTTCAGTTGCTTGGAACTGAAGATATGAATGGATACCAAAGTGAGAAATGGTACAAGGAAAACAAAGTTGGCAACAGAACTTCAAAATACACACTCTGGGTTAGGTGGGAGGTGCGTATCTAATTTTTTTTTTATCTTCTTTTTGTTATGCCCTATTTTTTTAACGAACAAATGTTACTTTATCAATAATAATGTAATCTCGACTCTGTTATGTATGGTTTGTATATTTTCTGATTCATATGATTTTTTTAGCGATTACGAAGAATGTTTATATTATTTGAGGCATGTTTTTTTTTTTTTCAGAAATCAGCTGAAAGTCCTCTGCTGAAAGTGGCTATTCCTATTAGGTACGAAATGAAAGGATACGATTCTCTATTGGCTTCACATTACGATCACTATTATTTAGACTACGATTCTTTCAGCAGTCAAAAACCAGATTCCGAAATTTTCAAAGTACCTAACCGTAAGTACTTTCTAGCGAAATTTTGTAAAACTTCTTTATAAGTGACCAGTTTAATATTGAAAAACTGCAATAGTAACAGTTTAATACAAATTTGTTCTATATTACGATTCATAGCCTTCATAATAATTGGTACTTCCAATTAATTTTATATCCTTCATTATTACAATTAAATGTTGTTATATGTTTGTAGAACATACTTGCGGAGGATTCCCTGGACCAGGAAAGAGACTTGGTTCTCACTTCAACCCAATGCAAGAGTTTGTTGGTGATTACACCGAACATGTTGACGAATCTTGGGAACATTTCAAGACCACCCATTCAAAAGATTATGGCCATCATAAAGAGCACACTCAGAGGAAGGAGATCTTCAGACAGAATCTCAGGTACAAACCATTATTGTACAATATGATCGTATGTAAGTTAAGCATGAATGCTACTGATATGCAAGTTACGCACGAATTATGATTAGAAAATCTAGTAGATCCATAGATATCAGCCATGGATATTATATTAGCCATAGATATTATAAAAAATTGTTCTGACAATTGTGAAAAATTGTCATAATTATGAAGTTCAAAACCCAATCAAACAACCAATCATCACGAATGAAAGTCTCATAGTTGTGCATATAAACAGTATAGCTAAGATTTGTTTATGATTTTTTCATTTAGCCGTTAAGCATTTTCATCAGCTTAAAATTTATAGAAGCAGTAAAAACTTAAATTCTCTGAGTGTCCAAGTTACATTACACATTACTGTCCAACTTAAGAAAACTTCACTTTCAGTGTGTTCTAGTAATTTAGCATTTCCGCCTAATAGTCAAAACCCATGACTTAATTCTAGTAACACATTTTATCAACATTGATTTATTTGGTTAATGTTGATTGGTTGTTCTCAGGTTGATCAACTCTCACAACAGGAAAGGTCTTGGATACAGTCTTAAGGTGAACCATATGGCAGATAAGAGTGAAGCTGAGAGGAAGATTCGTAAAGGAAGGCAACATTCAGAGGGACCTAAAGGTGCTTTAAATTTCCCTTATACTAAGAAAGCCTTAGCCAGTATTTCCAAGCAACTCCCTGATAATTTCGATTGGAGGATAATGGGTGCAGTAACTCCTGTCAAAGGTAAGGTGTATTCAATGTCAAATTACTAATTAATTAATTGAATTGTGCAACTTTTTTTTATAATAATAAAAATTGTATCATTATTAACAGAAGTAATAGGTTTGTTCCAACCGCCAGTTCCGAATCAGTTTCGGATTAATCCGTGATTGTCCCTGATTGACATAATGCGCATGCGCGATCATTGACCGTTGGGAATTGATTTGTGATTTCGTTTTTGTTGGAACGCTCCTTTNAAAAACAACATATTTATTTTTATTTTAAGAAGTTAAATAATTAAAGATATAATTACTAAATTAGATCTGATCAAATATTACTCGAAATAAAATGTTGTACAAATTTAAAATTAATTAATGGCAAGTCGTAATTTGCAGCTGTGAAATTAAATATATATTTTATTGAAATAACAATTAAAGCCTATATTCAGTGAACATAAAAATTGAAAAATTACATCATAAAAGAGATAAAATAACACGAATTATTTGTTAAGTTTTCTAAAATTATTTACTACTCCAAATACAGATACATTTTCACTGAAATTTATTGTAATTAAACGTGATATTGTATAGTTTTATAGTAATTAACCATTTGTATAAATAATTTAATTGTATTGAATGTACAAAACATTGAAGTAATTGTACAAGATAATTAGGATTTTAATTTGGTTTAAGTTTTAATTGTATGTTAAAAAATGAAATGAATGTAATTATTTAATGTATTGATATCGAGAGTTTGTATCATGGATGTACAAATTATAAAAGTAAGTTTATAGTTTATTATTTAATTGTATATTTAAAATAAAGTTAAATTTTTTGAAATTATTTTCTTGATGAAGCATTTTCATATTCAGCAATATACTCGTAACCCTTACACCTAATTTATACACGCTCTCCTAATCTAATTTATGCTTTTAATTGACAGTTTTATTCAGGTTTTGTATTTACAAGAAAAGAAGGTAAGGTTGGATGTGTTAAATATCTCTTAACACAGAAATTATTTTTTGATACAATATAAGTTTTTACAAGCAAAAAAAAAAAAAGAAAAGAAAAGAAAAGAAAATACATTTAGTTAAATAAATATCTTCAAATGACGTTATTAATACCTTGTATGATTACGTTATTAATGACGTTGTAATATCTTAATAATAATTAAGCCACTAAATATAATTTAATTGTATTGAATGTACAAAACATTGAAGTAATTGTACAAGATAATTAGGATTTTAATTTGGTTTAATTTTTAATTGTATGTTAAAACTTTACTAATAACATATGGATTTCGGTTATTACAGGACGGATACTGTCACGTAAACAAGACTAAGCTGCACGCTAAAGTTGAAAGTTACGTTAATGTTACTTCATCTGATGAAACAGCTCTCAGAGTTGCCATCTTTAAACATGGTCCAATCTCAGTATCCATTGATGCTTCTCAGTCTACATTTGATTTCTATGGCCATGGCATTTACTATGAACCAAAATGCAGTAAGTATATGACATTGAAAGCTTATAATCTTTTAGAATTACGTGTTATTTGATAAATATGGATAAGAAAACTTGGCTGTAGAGAGACATCCATCAGAAAATTCTACCTTTTTCAAAGCCATCAGCAATCTAATTATCTTATGAGTTCCAAAAGACAAATAAATATTCTGGATTGATCATAAATTTAGTTCCACCAATCAATTCAGGTAGAATTCAATTTAGGTTCAGGTAAATGTTATCTTTAGTTAGAATTCACAATAGTTCCCACTATCTAATATGTGAGATGATTTCAACGTAAAACTTTAAGGAATATCATCAGGTTATATGATTCTTTATTATTATAGGTTTAAAATTCAAACACCAATTAAAAAAAATAAAAATCAAGTAAAAAATTATTTAACTGTTCGTTTACCAGTTTACCTCTTTAATTAACCAAATCTAATATTATATAGTTTAGCTTAACTATGAACCACAGTTATGTTGCGTGTTATACTGAATTTCTTTATCGTGGAATTGCTTGAGAACTGTCTCGTCATTTACCAAAGCTCTTGGTATTATAATTATTGATTGTAATAATGATTATCTGTAACACTACAACCTGCAATAGGCCAGGGCTTGATCAGTACCTAACCGGTTCTATTGAAATGCACGATATAATTACATCCACTCTTAACTGCTGTTTTCTTTGTTCAACGAAATTCAAATTCCTTGATAGACCTTTCAATTACCTCCGATCGCTGACTGCTCTGACTGGTACCAAACCAATCCGTTATTCAATCAGAGCGTGGTTGGAACATCCGACTAACAGTCAGAGTCAATCAGAGTTTGAGTTTGGGCTTTGTTGGAACGCCCTGTTCATAATGCGCATGCGTCGACAGTTCCAAACCAGTTTGGAAGTGCGGTTGGAACAAACCTAATACAGTTTTTATGGTGATAACAAAATTTACTGCCTAAAACTAAGGTCCAAAACCAACATACAATATGGATTCTATGATTCAAAGCTCAAAGAGATAAATAATGTTTCACACTGCTGATAACATGAAGCAGTATAAAATGATCGATCATTCCATTTAAAATAATCGTATGCTGAAGTTAAAACAAACTCAATTCAAGAACAAAAAGAATACATCAAAATTCTTGATAATCATGCAGCAGCATTAAAATCAGCTGAAAGTCCTCTGCTGAAAGTGGCTATTCCTATTAGGTACGAAATGAAAGGATACGATTCTCTGTTGGCTTCACATTACGACCACTATTATTTAGACTACGATTCTTTCAGCAGTCAAAAACCAGATTCCGAAATTTTCAAAGTACCTAACCGTAAGTACTTTCTAGCAAAATTTTGTAAATCTTCTTTAAAAGTGTTAATTGTTGAAAAACTACAATAGTAACAGTTTAATAGAAATTTGTCTTGAGTCATTTACTTTAATTTTATCTTAAGATTCATAATCTCAATAAGAATTAGGAATTCAAATCTGTTTTATATCTTTCATATAATAATGCATTATTACAATTACAATTATTAAATGTTCTTATATGTTTGTAGAACATACCTGTGGAGGATTCCCTGGACCAGGAAANAAACTGTACGACGCATGCGCATTAGCGAAAAATGGTCAATTGTGGTCCGTTGCGCATGCGTCGGACAGTTTCAAACCAGTTTGAAGTGTGGTTCGAACAAACCTGATGATTTATAATAGCGCCCCATCCACTGTCGTTCTTTCGTGACAGACTTTCCTTTTTTTTATCGTGAAGGAAAGCACGGCATGATTGATAATCGTTCATTACCATCCACACAACCACTTTCCTGCACTCTTTCCTGTGAGACGATCCGCTCATTCCTTCCTGCAGGCTTGTCGAGTGACTACAATCCCTTCGTTTGATGCAATAAACACAATGAAAGGAATATCTCTATCCCATCTACATGAAACTTATCAGTTGACAAGAATGGAGAGGATGGCGCGACGGGGTTATCTTGTAAGATTATAATCCTGCCGTCTTTCCTCTTGAACCCCATACACTAACACTCTTTCTTGACGGAATGAAAGAACGACAATGGATAGGCCGTTAATCTTATGTTTTTAATTTTATTTTACATTAATATTTTCTTATTTACCTTGATTTTAGGCTTTGGTTGACTGTTCATGGGGCTATGGTAACAATGGATGCGATGGTGGAGAAGACTGGAGATCTTATCAGTGGATGATAACCCATGGTGGTATCCCAGCTGAAGACGATTATGGCACATACTTGGGAGCGGTAAGCATTAATAACAGAATATTTATCATTTCCCCATTCAATTAAATGTTCAAGGTGTTAATCTCATACAATTAGTATAATCTCAGAGTAAGGAAGGGGTAGAGGGAACAATACTATAGAATCGGTGTCTTAAAAAGTGGTTCATTATGCGACACCCCAATGCTAAACCTCCCAAGCGGCAGTTTGGTGAAACAATATCGATATCTCGATAAAAACTCGACATTTATTTGATGTCAGGTGATAAGGATAAGTATAAAGTGATATTTTCTTACGACATTTAATATTTTAATGCAGTTTTCTTTATAAATACATATGTATTTTAATGTTTGTTGTTAACCGTATTAATTATCTAAAGACAGTTACGTTGTTAATAACANACTAAATACATTAGCGCTCCTACTATTTGTCGATAAGGAAAACTATTATCTAATTTTTCTTCTGCACTCTTTATCTCAGAACTTGAAATTATCGGAGTTGAGACAGCACGACAGTTGCTCATACCAAACTTTTTAATTTAATTGATTCATCCGATTTTTCAATTTCCATACCTAAGAAAAATGATGCTGACTTCTCTCTAATTTTAAATTCTTGTTTTAATTCACTAATAAATTCCTTTAAAACGTTTTTATCTGTTGCTGCGACTAACCCATCGTCTACATACAATGCAAGATAAACTTTCTTCTCTCCCCTCTCTCTTAAAAACAAGCAGCAATCAGATTTACTCCTGGTGAAACCAATCTTCTCTAAATAATCACTGATTCTGATGTTCCAGCATCTTGGGGCCTGCTTAAGTCCATAAAAGCTTCTTTTCAGTCTACATACTCTCCTAGTGCCATCATTGAAACCTTCTGGCTGTTTCATATAAATTACTTCACTTAAGAAACCATATAAAAATGCTGTGGTAACATCAAATTGAGATAAAACTAAATTTTCATTCGCAGCTACACTTAAAAGAGTCCTAATAGTACTACTCCTAGCTACTGGTGAAAAAGTCTGTTCAAAATCAATACCTTTCTTCTGCGAGAATCCTTTGATTACTAATCTAGCCTTAAACCTCTCAACAGTTCTTGCATGGAATCGCTTTCTTCCCAGGTGGCAAATCTTCCATTACCAAGCTAAGGAGGTAATGGAAGATGGTTCAAAGGTTCCATTCTCTTTCAGCGACTTCATTTCTTTCTCCATTGCGACATACCAATCATCTTTATGGTCTGATGCTATTACCTCTTTGAAATTGTTAGGCTCTTTAATATCACTAACAACTGCAAGCATATTTGATATTGTACTTTCATCAGGATTTAAAATTGACTTGACTGATTTTCCAAACTCATACTGTCTCAGTTCAGCATCCTTAATAGCATCATCATCAAATCCAGTAAACTCTTCATCTGATTCTTCTGAGACTTCTTCTTTTTTTTCATTTTTATTTTCTTTATTTACAGAAATGGGTATATCAAATACTTTTTGAGGTTTTAAAATTAATTCTTCAAAAATGACATCTCTAGATCTGATTAATTTATTATTTTCTTTACACCAAACTCTGTAACCTTCATCATTCCCGTCATATCCAACCAATATTCCTTTATCTGCTTTCTTATCAAACTTAGTCTTTTTTGTTTAGGAACATGGGGATAGCATGTTGATCCTATTATTCTAAAATGCTTAATTCTTGGTTTCTCATTAAACCACGATTCATAAGGATAGATATTTTTAACTCTAGATGGTCCTGTCCTGTTTAATATGTAACAAGCCGTATTCACTAGTTCAGCCCACAATGACTGAGGTAAACTTCCATGTGCATGAAACATAGTTCTGGCCATTTCCACAATTGTGCGATTTTCTCGTTCACAACTTCCATTTTGTTCTGGAGTGTAGGGCATTGTAAATCTCTGACAGATACCTTTAGATCGAAGAACTTTCCTTACTTCATTATTATCAAATTCTCCTCCATTGTCAGACATTAACTCTTTTACTTGATGACCAGATGTTTTAACCAATGCAAGCACTTCTTTAAGCTTATCTACAACTTCAGATTTCTCTTTTATAAAAAATACATATCTGAAACGGCTGAAATCATCTTTAAAAAGAACAAAATATCTATAACCAGACTTTGACTTTACTTCAAAAGGACCACACACATCAGAAAATAATAATTGACCTGGCTTTGTTGCTCTTACTCTAGTACCAAAAGGTAATCTATGAGCTTTACCATAAATGCACCCCTCACAGAGTTCACTGTCTAAATCTACTTTGACGCCAAACTCTCGAGATATAAAAGATTTAACATACTGTTTATTTTGGTGCCCTAACCTTTCATGATACAATTGTAACAAATTTTCTTTGTTTGTTAAATTTACTTCTTCAGGAGGAGATGGTTTACAACTTTTAACAGCTAATTTATACAACCCACCAAACCTACTCCTGGCTCCAAAAATTTTAAAATTTCTATTTAGAGTTAAACAACATGATTCTGAGTTGGAGAAAAATTTACTTCTAGGATTTTTGTCTTGAGCGGCTAGTACTGAAAATAGATTTTTACATATATTAGGTACATACCATACATCTGAAAGATTAACTTTAGTCCACTGGCCATTATTTGCTACATTAACTTCTATTGTACCTTTTCCATAAGCTTTGATATTTTCTCCACTCGCAGTCCGTACTCCATGATCTACAGTAAATGGTGTGTAACTTACAAAAAGCTCTTTTCTGCTAGTGCAATGCGATGTCGCTCCGTTGTCTACCCACCAGTGATCTTCATCACCGTCACTCATCATTAATTCAGACGAAGTGGCGAACAGTGTCATACTGTTAGTACTTGAAGATTCTGCTGTTGAACTATTCTGACCTGGTCTTGGTCTC
>KZ654150.1:5067-24176 GCA_001010745.2 Gerris buenoi
AAAAACTGATGGCGACGATTCCGATTGTATCAATACTTTCCACACCGATGATTAATGTTTAAAAAAATGACAATATATACAAACAAATTTTTAATTGGCAACTGAAATTAAAAGACAGGATTGTTACGAGGCTGACGAATCCCAAATGTGAGAGCGAAATATAATCATTTAAACCAATTTATAACTCATAAAACGATTTGTCGATGTGCATTCTTATAAAACTTTGCTGAGTTTACAATAGAATAAGAATATGTTCATAAGTAATCCATTTCTGTGTGATGTGCGATGTGAAACATAAACAAATTAGAGAGAGAGATACGATATGAAGATGAAAACAAGAGATAGGGAGGTAACTTAAAGGTTGCAGTTCTGAAACAGTTCTAAAATCGTTCCAACAGGCTCCTCTTTTTGAATCAGTTCTGAACCAGTCCTCATAGACGCATGCGCATTAAAAAATCCCGAACTAGTTCTAGAACCGTTCTGGAATTGGCTGTTGGAACAAACCTAAGATCACTACCCGGACGACTTTTTTAAAGACCCTATTTCAAACCGTCATTGCGTTGCTTTCACCCAACCGTTTTTAAAGTTATAGATATGAAATTTAAAGTAGAAGAATGTAGTTTTCAGACCCCGAAAACCCCATATCTCTATCTTCTACAGAAGCTGAGCTATAAGTGTTCAAAAAAGTGCGGTTTTATTTTGGCCCACCCTTTATAAATATTTATAGCAGATTAAGTTCAAAGTCTGATTATGATTATTATCAGCTGTCTCTAGGGCTGGGAAGAGGTGGAAGTTCTGAAGACGGTGATAATATTCTTTATACACTAGTTTGAACAAACACTGAATTTAGACTTTTTTAGGCTCAGTACCTTCTTGTGGTCTTATGTGTTACCTTACAATCGGTTCATGTTTATTGTCAGGAAATTCACTTAACCATAGTCAGCAAACTAAGAAGACCACAGTACTTCTACAAAGTGGCCCCCTTATGTGTAGATTTGATATGTTTGTTGAGACTGATTTTCCTCGAAGAATTCCACTGGCAGAGGTGACACTGGAATATCTTCATTTTCTTATGAACCGTATCGATATGCATAATCAACACTCCCTTCGAGATGGTTTTATGCTCGCAGAGCGGACACTGAAACGCCTTTATTTTCTTATGTACGGCGTTAACGTGTCTGTTTAGATGGCCCTTACGGTTGGTTTTGTATTCACAGTGAGGGCATTCGATGGCCCTTATTTTCTTATGAACCGAAGCGATATGATCTTTCAGAGTATAATTCCGAGTGCATTTGTACTCACAGAGGGCGCATTTAAACCGTTTGATTTTTTTATGTACCAAGTCGACGTGCATTTTCAGATTACCCTTCATGGCGGTACCGTACTCGCACTGGGTGCATTGAAACGGTTTTATTCTGTTATGTACGGAGTCGATGTGGAGTGCAAGGCGGCCCTTCCAGCTGCTTCTATATCCACAGTGATGACACTGAAACCCACGTATCTTCTTATGCATCGAGTCGACGTGACTTCTCAGATTCCCTTTCCACTTGGATTTGTACTGACAGTGCGGACAGTGGAATCCCACAGACTTCTGTACCGAGTCAACACCATGATTCAGAGAACTCTTGAGGCCGGTATCGTACTCACAGTGTGGAAACCGATCGTTAGCCGCACCTAAACACACACAACCTCGATCAAATGTCATGTTAAAATGAAATAAATTTAGAACAACAGATGAATTCGAAGTGACCTGTATAACCCCCCAGATTGGAAGGTGTTGAAGGGTGGGCCAAGGTCATGGACTCAGTTTTGACTTGAATCCATACAACATTTTTACTATACAAAAATACCAGGTGAAATCTGGAGGGCGATTCTGTAACTTTTTTTTATATATATCCACAGTGACGTTATATATCAAACCTCGCTATATATCAAAGTGTTGTTATATAACGTAGTGAATCTGTAAAGTGATGCCAGCGCTGTATGTGGCCGTATACTGAACTGCGGATTGACAGCGATCTTTTTATTGGCCAATTTATAGTTATTTCAGTAAATTTTATTCAATGTTTGATGGATTTTAAAGGTGTATAAAAATAAAAACTAGTTGATTTTCATTTCTTTTATCTATAAAATCGTTTAGTAAAATGATATAATTTAATAAGATCTTTTAATAAAATAAAATGATTTAAAATTAATTTCTTTTATCTATAAAACTTAAAATTTGAAAGGAGTTGTTTAATTTTAACAACTTTTGTCGAAGAAAATAGTTAAAAGTGTTAAATTGTTAAAATAGTAAAAGTGAATGAAAACATCAATAATGGTGTCACTTTATTTTGGTTTTTAGCATTTGATATAACAACATAACCTGACGAATTATATCAACAACAATTTCAAGTTGCAATTTATCAAACCTTATATATCAATTTCTCCTTATATAACAACATACAAAAGTTACAGATTCACTTGACAGGTTGCGCGTGCATCTTCATATCAACTTTTTGATACATAACAACATGAAAAGGGAGGTTTCAAAGTTACAGAATCGCCCTCCTGAACCTTAATTCAAAATACGATATTTTAATGAGATATCAGAAGAAAAATCCATTATGCTATATTTCGACTCCTAGAGCTAAGATCTTAAACCCTTTGTTATACAAAATGTTTAAGTAACCCTATAAGAGATGGAAAATTATACAATGTAATACTGGAGCTGTGATATAGTTTTTTAATTCAATTACAGTAGAACCTTGATAATAAGTGTTTCAAGGGGATACAGGAAACAGTCTTTTTATCGAGGTGCTATTTTTGTTGAGGGTCGTGTTATCAAGGTTATTTTGGCTCAGTCGTGTTATCGAGGTTAATGGGCAGGGTTTTCATGTCAAGACTTGTTCAAGGTATCTCATTCCTGTACAAAGACGTGTTATAGAGGTTGACTTCTCAAAACGGCTTGTTATAGAGGTTCTGAGTTACGATGGGAATTGGGAAAAATCTGTGTTATTGAGGTTGTTTGGATAGTAATCGTGTTGTAGAGGTAAATTTAACATTGTGTGTTACGGCAATCTCAAGGGGATTTGAAAATTGCACTTGTAATTGAGATTGTCGTGTTATTGAGGGTTCTACTGTAGATATAATTTTTTTACACTGTTAGTTTTTGTTATGGAAAGAGTATTAGGGAAAATGTTGACAATATATAATCTGAAAATTCAATTAATATGAATGTGTGGTTTTGAGGTATTTTCCTTCAAGGCCAAACCCTTTGAAATAAAACCATCCCCACCCTTTTGGACCCCCAAACTTCATACTGCTCGTTTCAAATAAACAAGAACATAATCTAAAGAGATAATACTGATATAGAGTTACCTGGATCCTCGTCTAAGTCTGTTGTACCTCTGACGAGCGAAGCAGCTTCGATTTTGACAAACCATGCTTTGCTATCTTCATCGCCCAGTTCTTCGGGAAATCCTACAACACAATCGGAGTAAGACATTTATATTCATAAACAAGTACTTAGAATTAATTCGACTTTTAAGTTTTTGGTAGCATTCATACTACGGAAAGTTTATTTTTAATTTAAATCAAATTATAATTATAATTAAAACAGGGCTAGTAGGTTACCAGGTAAGCTTGTACTGGCTCAAGGGCAGTAAACTATCCGGGCTAACACAGAATAATACTATGGATAAACTTATTATTGCATTTACTTGTAGTTCTAACAAGGCAGTTGATAAAATCATTTGAATATAAAGGAAAAAAAAATATGAGTGAGGCTCTCATGCATTAGAAGAGAAACTTAATTCTAGAAGGCATTGCTCTCTTTCATTTTTTGACAAATTTATTATTTCAGGATTAAGAATTGGTTATGGGAAATTTAATTGAAGAAAAATATTGCTACACTAAGGCAACCACATTTATTCCAATTAAAATAAAGATTTGTTTGATTGGCTGGTCTTTAAGTAGATAAAAACAATCTGTAAAAATGATACACTTGGACGAGTCTTGAATAGCGAACTTCGTTACACGACTTCACTACATGAAAAATTTCACTCTACCGCCGCCAAAGAAGTTTCACTTCAAAAAGACAGAGATAACAATGATTAAGAGTTACCTATATTCTCGTCCACTTGAGTTGTGTCCCTGACAGGTGAAGCAGCTTCAGTTTTGACGAACCATGCCTTACTATCAACTTCACATGATTCTTCAGGTAAACCTGCAACACAATCAGAGTAGGCACATTAATACTTAACAATACTCGGCACTAGTTTATTTTCCGAAGGTCTCTAATAAGCTCTGAGCTCCAAGGTGTGTGGCCAAAGATAAAGTTGAAGAAGAACGGATCTTTTCTGTTAGTCCCCCCCCCCCCAGGCCTTTCGGGCGCTTTTACGCGTATACAAGGTTGCACCCTTTAATTTTTTGGGTCATTCCGATATTCCACAACTGTCTAGAGCAGCGGTTCCCAAACTGTGGTACGCGTACCTTGGTGGTACGCGGGATCGGGTCCAGTGGTACGCGCCGCATAAATATTTCCGGTTGTTAGGAGGGTATTCATCCCTTATACTTATATACCTCAAAACCAAGCATAGAAACAGACTGTCCTGCGTTGAGGATGATGCGTTTAAAACTCAGCCCCATCACTCTAGAAATTGCTTTGGCCAATTATTGCAAGTACATCCATCCAATTAACCTTCCTAACCATATTGTTTATTCGTTTATTATGACATATTCTTTTAGTAATTTCTTTATAAATGTTATTAATATTCTATGTTCTATTCGTGTTATTTTATTGTAATTTGATGCTCTTTGTTTTTTTACTAAATAAAATACAATTTTTATTTAGTCCTTTTTTTAACAATCATGTTCAAACACCTTCTCTATATCCAGGCGATTGAAGGTAAAAAAAATAATGATACAGTACGCAGGTCTACAGGTACAGTACGCAGGTCTGAATTATATAAATTTAAAAATGTTTTGCATTAAAAAAAATGTGATATCCTATGTTTTTGAACCTTTAAAACTATTTTTTTCGGGGGAAGGCCCCGGATCCTCTTTCTTCTGTAAAAAAAAGGTCCTGGATATTCCTGTATAAACATCAGTGGTACATGAAAAATTCAAGACACATTAAGTGGTACGCCATCAAAAAGGTTTGGGAACCCCTGGTCTAGAGTACAGAAAGCTAAAAAACAATGTGCTAGGTAGATCACCTCATTTCTTATTGGCATACATACATAAATAAACACATTTTCAAGAAAGTATAAGGTTAAAAAAACAAACACAACTTACGGCTTGAAACTCATATTTTTTATTGGAAAGACAGTGCATAAAATTATCAGTCAGTGAAAATGACATGTTATGGCAAGATGGACGAAGATGTGTAATAATTTGAAAATATTTGACTCCCAACTCTCGACGCAAAGAAGCGTCTACTACACTAATAAGAATTAGATTATAAGGTTTTCTCTCAAAACTATAATGAGATAACACCAATATCTGCACTTCATTGTTTTGGTGACAAAGGTCAAAAAATGTGTTTCATATGGTTATTTCAATAAATAATAAGGACATTTCATCAGTATTTTATTGTATTGGACAGAGGTCGGAAAAAGTAGTTATATATGTATACCGATAAATAATAAAGTTCTCAACCTAGTGAGTCGTTTTTCAGCCTATTGTACACTAGACAGTTGTGGAATATCGGAATGACCCATAAAAGTTAGAGGGTGCAACCTTGCACACGCGAAAAAGCGCCCAGAAAGCGTGGGGGGGGGGGACTAACAGAAAAGACCCGAAATAACAACTTTTACACTAATCATAGATATTGGGTAGGGTACCAATCTAAGGTTGGTAAAAGTGAATTGTAAGGTGCTGTTAACAGAATCGGGTCAAAAAAAACACGTTGGTGTGAGGCCCCGCCATCTTTTCTATAAACCGCCTCATATTCTTCAGTTTTACCAAGGGAAATAATTAAGAAAAGTTACCTGGTAGGAGAGCTGAAGAGACGGAGCTGTAGATAAAAGAACCTGTTTGGTCGAAATACTTTAGTTCTTCGGTCGCAGGCTTCTCCATGATAGATACACTAACTGCTAACTAGTATTTAGTTACCAACTAACCTATCATCCAAATTAACAACTAGGTGTTTGGCCTTAATATAACAGACGAATGAAAAACGCAAACTAAAAAATCTAGGAAATAATTAGGTTACAATACTCTACGGATCACTTAGAATAGGATCTTCTCAGGTATCTAGCTATCTGCATACAAGTAGTCCCAAGTGCGGAGTAGTTCGAGTTGCAGTCCGAACAAAGAACATTGTTTTGTTTGTGTTATAAAAATTAAGAATGAGCCAAACTAAATAATTATTAATAAAGTTCACTCTCACTTACTTCACTATGTAATAAGTAAAAAGATAAATGGTAAGTCTATTCTATAAGAACTATGGACCGAACAGATAACGATAGACAAATCTATGAGTTAAATAAAATGTAAAAACAGATGTAAAATAAAATTAAAAGTATGTAAATGCTAATGATAACGATAACCTAACAATAACCTATGTAATCAGTGTTGCCTTTTGTCTTAGATAAAAAAAAAATATATTTCTTTGTTTTATTATAGTTTTACAAAATAAATATTTATCTTTATATTATATTATTATATAGTGGAATCAATAAAGCGAAAATATTTATATAAAAAACAAAAGATATAACTCCTTGGATTTTAATGAAATCTTTTTTCTTATCTTTCTTATGGGTTGTATATTTAGGGCTACATTTTTTTGCCTGGACTCAGCCCCCTCCCTCCCCCCGAAAAACTGATATATAAGCTAACCTGAAAAAAAGTTAAATTTGTTTGTTTTAGAAATATGCAATATATTTGTTGCTTTATGGTCTTAAGGATAAAATAAAACGCTCTCTTTTACGATATTTCGACCCCTCCTTGGGTCATTCTCAAGCTAGAAACAATTTTATTAATTATACTTAGGGTTACCATATCACCCGTTTTTCCCGGAAACCACCCGTTTTTTATTCTTTTTTTCACCCCCGGTTGAAAACCCCCCAAAATGGTAAAACCAACCGTTTTTACAAAGCTCAGAGAATTTTATTTAGTAATTTACTAGTGTAACAAACGTATAACCCATATTACCTTATTAATTAAAATAAAAACACATTTTAAAATCTATTAAAAACAAAACCTCATACAATAAATTAAAAAATACAATACGCAAAAATAAACTTAGAATAATAATCTTTGAGTCTATCCATTTTTTAGCAAAAACAGTGTTTGATTTTGATTAAGTAACTAGTTCCTTTGATTCCCTCTATGCCTTTACTAGCGCTAAGAGTTTGATAACACTCTGTTATCAATTGTTTGGTTTCATTTCATCACAAATAATCTCCTTTTGCATTTCATAAAATAAGTTCCTACATAAAAAAATTCAGTAAAAGTTTTTATTTACGAATAGTTCAGTAAATGTTAAAAGGAGCGGAACCGTCTTCAAGTTAAAACGGTTAAACATTTAATAACGGTTTTGTACAACTTGAGACATTTAAGTTGTACAGATTTTTATGAAGAAATTGTGAAAAAAAAATAATTTTTGAAAAAAATAAAAAGTCAAAAATATAATAATAATGTAAATATAACAATAAACAATAATAGTAAATAAGAATAAGACAATTTACCATTTCGTTTTGTTATTTTTTAAAATACAGATTAAGTAAAACTTAATATGTTATATAACCTATATACCTGTTATATATACCTATATATTATCAATTGGTCAATGTACAATTTGTTTAAAAAAATAAAAATTTAAAAAATAAATATGTATCATTTTATTAAAAAAAAAAAATATAAAATAAAAAATCTCCACAAAAATTCATTAAAATTAATAACAAAATTTGATCTCAGATAGCGACAATTCTCCCCATTTTATATTATTTTTTTCAAAAATTTTCCGGGGGAGGGCCCCCGAACCCCCCTAAAAATTTCCAAAGTTAAATTTAAAAAGTTCACCATTTAGAACAACTATATTTAAAAAACACATGCACTACATTTAAAATTTAAAATATTAATATCTTACTAACCCGACTGACTAGAAGATTACACTACATTGAATTTTTTAGTCAAATTGAAACTCACAGTGATCTTATTGAACCTGAATCGTCTGATTTTCGTCAAACTTTCCTAAATTATAACCAATTATTTGGTGTTAGTTACGTATTATGTAGTTATTGTAAGTTTATTATTCATAAATCAAATCATATATTATAAGATATTTTGTACTTACTGCATTTTTATGTTTGATTCACTTTAAGATAGTGTGTACGATTTTATTTCTTAATTTTTCTATCAATGTGACTTGGGACGACATATTCTTTTTTCCTTCCTTTGGTAAAGTAAATGAGTACTGAAAAACCTATGATAAATCGCATACGGACACTTTGTGTATCCTAAAAGCAAAGTTTGAAATATTTTATGGCATGGAAAATGCTTTTGGGACAACCAACCCAGTAAAATCTGAGCGGGACAAGCCCTTTGGGTCGGGGGTCACCCACGGGCAAATGGCCGGTAACTTGGGGCATATTAAGGCTTGTGGCCTAAACATAAGGTCAGCGGATTGGGGCTATATGAACTTGGGGTAAGGTCCCGAGGCACAGGGGCCTGGAAAAGCATCTGTACTGTACACCGCGAACGAATTGTAAAATTTCATGTTGTCAAATTGTGCGAAAGAAAAGCGGCTGCTTTGTGAATTTAAATTATAACCTTCCAGTGCTACAAGCTTTAAAAACTGCGATAAGTAAATCATAAACAGGTTTATCAAACAGAAAATTATATATATATATATATGCATATAAAAAGAAAGAAACAGAATCGTAAAAAGAAGTCATAATTCGAACATATATCCATTTGTGCGTAAAATCCCTCTACCCTGACATAAATATTCAACCCCCCCTTTTTTTTAAAAAAAAAAAAATAAATAATAGAAACTAAAAGGGGTTGTTCGAACTTGATACAAAGTAAAAAAAAAAAAAAGAAATAATAAAAGCTTAAAATCTAAATAAAGATTTGGCAACTTTGTTGAAACTTATGAATGGATTCAGAAGCAGGAAGTAGTTCCATTTAAAACAACTCTGTAGAAATAATATCTGATGCAATATTTGATGAAATAAAAAACACACAACCAACTAAACAACTTTTGACAAAAGAGATGAACTGAAGCTTTGAACACAATGGTCACACGATCTACTAGGGGAGCTTGCTCCACCAATAACATATCATTTACATTAATTTGAATACCAACTAAACAAAAAAAAGAGGGATAACCTCTTTATCTAATATTACCTTCCTTTTTTTATGATTGTGGAAGAGGATATTACATTATATTCACTCCCATCTTTTTTTTTTACAGGAGACAGGAGCATTNGATTCAAGAAACCATTTTAGTATCTTGCTAGCAAGTAGGTACTTCACAGAATATTTTTCAAACTTGTTTTAATATTTCGTGGTCTCTTAAACTCAAAACACGGCTAATTTTATAATTTTCGTAACACACTTAACATTTCTTAAAAAAAGAGGGGGGTAAAATATAATTAAAGTTTTTTTGTTTTTTTTTTTAATGGAATCTGTGCAGTTAAGGTTGAAAACAAGTAGAGAGGGGATGTACAATGTTTGTTTGAATAGGTCTATGTTTAGAGTTAATTGTCGGCAGTTTATCAGGAGAGCTGTTAAGGTTAGAGTATGAAGACGTATCCATGTATCCAGTGTCTAGTGGCTACAGTACGGTTAGGATACAGTATCCAGTGAGAAAGCACTTGAAGCGCTTGCTGAGTGCTTTCATACTGAACACTCTTCTAGCTTTACGCTTCCTCGTTGGCTCAAGCACTCATCCCAGTAATTGGATACTCAAATTAAGCGGCGAGTTTCCCAGAATTCAGCCACCACTAACGAACCCCCACCCCCCACTCTAACCCTAACAACTATCTCCCTTAAACTTTAATATTTTCTTCCTTTTTTTTTTTGCAAATTTTAAACGCTATCTTTTTAATGTAATTCCTTCTTCTTTTGTAATTTTAAAAAATGTTAACCTCTTCACAAAATAAAAAAAAATATACATAATTTTTATAATGTATTGTATTATTTATGTATTTACTGGAGTATTATTGGATTTTTCCATTTTTGAATGAATTTAGAAGTTAACACTGACAAAAGAAAATTAATGATTTTTAGTAAGGGCAAAGTGGCTACCAGTAGAAAACCAGAGTTTCATGGCAATGCTACGGTAGAGGTAACACTTTTAATTATCTAAGAGTTTCCTTGTCATGGAAAGTGCATTTCGAGAGTGCACTTAAGCGCGGGCAGTGAGTCGAGGCCGATTGACTGCACGGTTTCTTGGAGAAACCCTTTTTTAACTTTATTGATTAACACAACTGCAATAATTAATATGTTATTAGTGTCACAGTTGTTGTAGTTTTACACTGGCTTGATCAACATGTTAAAAGGAAGTAGTCCAGTGACTACCCCTTTTGGCGTGAGAATTACATCGACTACAAATATGTATATAGATAAATAGATGTAGATAGAGGTTAATGAGATACTAATTAATTTAAATAATAAACTAAATAGGTAATATACTTAAATAATTATATAAATGAGATATAGTAGATAGGAATAATTAGATTTTATATATGTATATTTTATAAGTCCCTAGGCCACTGTCTCTTCAGGCGTCGAGGAGGGTTGTCTGGTATAGTTTGGTTAGAGAGGAGTTGAACTAGAGGATTAGGCAGGGCCGGATTTAACAATTTTCCGCCCCTAGGCACTATTTACTCAGCCGCCCCCCCCCTCCCCCTATTTAAAAAATTACCTACTTACATTTATCGACAGTTGCCAAACTGATTTTTACGTGCCGTTACGAAAATGTTTTCTTAATAATATTTAGCCTGTAACATTATGATTTATATTGTTTTAATTTGATTAATTTTAAGGTAGGTACATTGTACATAACCTATTAAAATCTTTTAAATAAAAAAAAAAATAATAACAAATGATGAATTTCTTGTTAAATAGGTACTTGACTTTTTAAATTGTTTCAAGACGTCAGAACAAAATATTTTTATTGTACAGGGTGATCCACGATAAAATGTCATAAATAAACTGGTGGATATTTTGGTAAAATGTAACAAAAAATGTCGTGTAAGCATAGGCCCATATCTCAATAGTTCTCGAGAGATATCAATTTATTTCTTTTTAGGGTTTCGAGGTCGTCCTAGAAACCCTTATGCTTTTGGTAGTTCGTCCGTCCGTCCGTCGCAACTTGCATTATATCTCCCAACCTACTGACGCTATTNCCTGACATAAATATTCAACCCCCCCTTTTTTTTAAAAAAAAAAAAATAAATAATAGAAACTAAAAGGGGTTGTTCGAACTTGATACAAAGTAAAAAAAAAAAAAAGAAATAATAAAAGCTTAAAATCTAAATAAAGATTTGGCAACTTTGTTGAAACTTATGAATGGATTCAGAAGCAGGAAGTAGTTCCATTTAAAACAACTCTGTAGAAATAATATCTGATGCAATATTTGATGAAATAAAAAACACACAACCAACTAAACAACTTTTGACAAAAGAGATGAACTGAAGCTTTGAACACAATGGTCACACGATCTACTAGGGGAGCTTGCTCCACCAATAACATATCATTTACATTAATTTGAATACCAACTAAACAGAAAAAAGGGGGATAACCTCTTTATCTAGTATTACCTTCCTTTTTTTATGATTGTAGAAGAGGATATTACATTATATTCACTCCCATCTTTTTTTTTTACAGGAGACAGGAGCATTACGATTATTAATATTATAAAGTTATTGTTGCACATGAGATATATTAAGTACCCTATCTGTAAATAACATTTTACAAAAAGGGGTAACTTTTTTTGTTATCATTATCACTTAAACGTGTTATCTTTTTTATTATTATCATTTTTTTAAACGTATTCTCAGGGGTAGAAAAAAAATTTTAAATCTCATACTTAGATCAAAGGTAAGAAAGGGAACAAAAAAATCTGTTTGTATTTAAAAAATGACGAAAGAGTCTGGTTTTAGATAGAAATAAAAAATAGTAAATATGGTTTATCGGAGGGTTCTCAATATGTCTATTATCTCTTCTTCTATTCTTCGTTTGTGTCTTTTAACGTTTTTGCTTCCGAGCTTACCGAAGGCAACGGAAGCTTTGTAATCGTTTTGAAGAACGAATTTTGAAGAATCTTCAAATGTACTTGGAGATATACAACTTGATTTTTTATGAATTTTTGATGGTTTGTCGAAAGTAGCCAGCAAATAGACCCAGATTAATTTCAACGTCTCTGCCAATAACGAAATTATTTTTTTCCGAGGTAGGCTGTGAAATAGTAACTTTACAGCCTAAAAAACAAAGCTAAAATCAATTTTTTCATTACGTGGACTTAAAAAATCTTTTCTTTACTCCTGGCAGTAAAGAACATTTTTTTACGTCCTAGGACGCAAAAATTTTTTATTGTACTATAAGAGCTTATCAAAACTTCCGTAGGAGCGCTATTTTCTTACTGAAATGGCCTTAGTACGATAGAATTCCGCTAGATGTCAATNGTCTATTTTTTGTTGCATTTGATCCATAGAATCTGCCAGTTTCTTTATGAAATTTTATCGTGGGTCAACCTGTAGAGAAAAGAATATTATAGATATTTATTACTCTTATAAAAATATTCACAGCTAAATAAAAAATAAACAAATTAACTCACTGCAAACGTGTCGACGTATTTAAATTTACTTAAATATGGTTAAATTGTTTACTACTTAAGGTATACTATAAATTGGTTTTCTTCTTGCCTTGATGCAAACCTGTCTATTAGGTCATCAAGCAATAGCTCCGCCGCCGCTGCCGCCCCCTGGTGCTGCCACCCCTAGGCACGTGCCTATAGTGCCTAGTGGGAAATCCGGCACTGGGATTAGGATGGTCTAATAAGGATTCATGGAACGTGTGATATCGGGATATGGATAGATCGCGAACGAAGGGAACTTTGAGATCATTGTGGAGAGTGAGGTTTGAGACATAGAATGGAGCATCGGTGATTTTTCTTAGGATCTTGGACTGGATGATTTGGAGGCGACGGGAGTTGGAAGGTTTGGTGCTACCCCACACTTCCAGGCCGTAGGTCCACGCTGGTTTTAAGACTACATTATAAATTTTAAGCTTGTTATTAAGAGAAAGCTTAGACCTACGGTCCAGAACACGAAGCAGTAACTTGTATCGTCTTGTAATGTCTGTACGTTTTGTTTTCGTGTGTTGTTGCCAAGTAAGACGTCTGTAAACGATAAGGCCAAGGTATCGGACTGAATCAGATTGAGGAATTGGAGCTTGATTAGGGATGACTGGAGGACAAGTGCTATGGCGAAGAGCAAAGGTGACGTGCACACTTTTCTGTTCGTTTATTTTTATCCTCCATTTCCTTAGCCAAGGTTCTAGAAGGAGAAGGTGGCTTTGTAAAATATCAGATGCTATTTGAGGATTCTTGTGTACAGAGAGGATAGCCTTGTCATCAGCGAAGGTGNTCATGATGTTTAAATACAGATTGAATACAGGTTGAATACGGTTTTTGGATCCAAAGTGTCCATGGAAACCTAGATTCAATACAGATTAAATACGATCCCGATCCCGATACGATACTCTAAATTCTGGGATCGTATCTGGATCGAGTTGCATGGAAACACCTGAAATCGATCCTTACATGCGTAGAGTGTTGGTTTGAGCGGACCTAGCAAATACGCTATAGAATTATACGCTATATTGCTATATTAACATCAGCGCCCATATGAATTTTTGTATTAAGAAATATATAGACGACCTCATCCTAATAATTAAAAAAGAAAATTTAGATTCAACTATAGAATGCTTTAATAACATAAATAATAAAATTAAATTTACTTATGAAATAGAAAATAATAAAAAAAATCAATTATTTAGACATGGCAATATTAAGAAACAATGATGGAAGCTTAGCAACTAAGTGGTACTCAAAAGAACTAAAAACTAATAGGATACTTAATTATCAATCCAACCACCTAAAACACACTATTTTAAATACAGTGTCGACAAAACATGATTCAAATATCGATTAAAATTACAGATAAAATATATATTAAAGAAATAAAAGCAATTATAATTTTAAAATTAACAATAATAATTTTTAAAAAACTATTAGTAAATTTATATCCAATGAAAATAATAAAATCAATGTGGTATAAACACATAAAGAACAATGAAAATATTCAACCTCAAATAATAGACGACAATAGAAACAAATATTACAACAGCCTCACTTACATCAAAGAACTGTCTCAATTGCAGAGAATAATGCAACTTAATGACGTTGAACAAGTTAAACACATAAACCTAACGATAAATTAAGAAACTTGTATACTAATATGAAAGATCAAATTAGCAAAGAAAATAGATCAGGTCTAGTATACAAAGTTGATTGTATAAATTGCGATAAATCCTATATATACGAGAAACATCTCAAAAATTAAAAAGCAGTCTATATCAACATAAAAATGACATCAAAAACAAGAATACTAAAACAGCCTTATGTATTCACTCCAATAATACGGGACATAAATTTGCATTTCAAAATACAAGAATTGTAGGCTATGAGACGAATACTAACAAACACCGAATTTTAGAGTCTTTTAATATTTTTAAATCTATTGAGAAAACCATAAATCATAAAACCGATTCAGGCCAATAAAAATTATTATGCTATTTTCACAAAATTTAAAAATTAAAGAATATAGAAATAGCATATCATATAATTAAATGGATATAATAATTTTAATTCAATGCATAGTAAAAGATGTGTGTGAGTGTGAAAGTTTATACATAATATGTATATAGAGATGAATATTTTTTGAAGATGAATTGTTGAATTATATTATTAATAATATTGTTAATATGTTTTTCATTTGTAGTATGAAAAATGATGTGATGGGAAGATGACCTTAGAGGGTCGAAACGTCTCACAATAAAAGAAATGAAAATCAACTAGTTTTTTATTACTGGTCTTATTACTTTGCTTTGTAAGTTTCATCGCATACCTATTACCCCAATTTTGAACCACTTCCCGTCATTTTCCCAAATTTTGCACACAGAAACAACTAAGGTGAAGAATACAGAAGCCAAAATGCTATTATTTTTGTCAATGGGCTAATTTAGAGTTGAAAAAGCTATTATTAAACTCCATCGTATCATGGTATGTAATTAAATGAAAACTTATTAAGAAAGAGTCACGTAAAAAATAAAAAAATACGAACTTATTTAGATGGATAAATATCTTTCAAAACATGAGAGAGTCAAAAGATCATAGTAAGTTGGGGATAATAATAAAAAAAAGGAAAAAAATGTTTATAACTTTACGTCTATGAGAGAAAGTGTAATATTTGGTAGATATAGGAAAAGCTATTTGATACGAAGCGAGTGTTCCTCTGTTGATATGGTAAAGATTTTTATAGCTTTTAAAAGCAGCGTAGAGGAAGAGTAAGGGCGCTACGTTCCGTGCTCGCCGGAATAACATAGATATCTTTCTTATTGCTTTTCGCAAAGCTGAAGGAGAGGGGGGTCGTAAAATTGCGTGCGGGGGTTCGTCTGCGACCCTCCTCGTATCTACAACTTGACAGTAACATCATTTCGTTATTCCTCGAACATAATAACAAATATTATGTTTTGTTTTCTAATACGTACATACATTCGTGTATATGTCGATAAATCAAGCTGACAAAGAATCTACGAGTATACTACAAGAACAGATGATGTCTGGGGGCTAGAGATGCGACATCAAAGTAGTCGCAGGTACTACGTATTCATGATGTTTAAATACAGATTGAATACAGGTTGAATACGGTTTTTGGATCCAAAGTGTCCATGGAAACCTAGATTCAATACAGATTAAATACGATCCCGATCCCGATACGATACTCTAAATTCTGGGATCGTATCTGGATCGAGTTGCATGGAAACACCTGAAATCGATCCTTACATGCGTAGAGTGTTGGTTTGAGCGGACCTAGCAAATACGCTATAGAATTATACGCTATATTGCTATATTAACATCAGCGCCCATATGAATTTTTGTATTAACAAATATATAGACGACCTCATCCTAATAATTAAAAAATAAAATTTAGATTCAACTATAGAATGCTTTAATAACATAATTAATAAAATTAATTTTACATATGAAATAGAAAACAATAATAAATTAAACTATTTAGACATGACAATATTAAGAAACAATGATGGAAGCTTAGCAACTAAGTGGTACTCAAAAGAACTTAAAAGTAATAGAATACTTAATTATCAATCCAACCACCCAAAACATACCATTTTAAATACAGTGTCTAACATGATTCAAAGATCGATTAAAATTACAGATAAAATTTATATTAAAGAAATAAAAACAATAATTTTTAAAAAACTATTAGATAATTTATATCCTATGAAAATTATAAAATCAATGTGGTATAAACACATAAACAACACAGAAAATATTCAACCTCAAATAATAGTAGATGACAATAGAAATAAATATTACAACAGCCTCACTTACATCAAAGGATTGTCTGAACAATTACAGAGGATAATGAAACTTAATGACGGTGAACAAGTTAAAGTAGCACATAAACCTAACGATAAATTAAGAAACTTGTATACTAACATGAAAGACCAAATTAGTAAAGAAAATAGATCAGGTCTAGTATACAAAGTTGATTGTATAAATTGCAAAAAATCCTATATAGGAGAAACATCTCAAAAATTGAAAAACCGTCTATATCAACATAAAAATGACATCAAAAATAAGAATACAAAAACGGCCTTAAGTATCCACTCCAATAATACGGGACATAAATTTTCTTTTGAAAATACTAGAATTGTAGGCTATGAGAATAATACTAACAAACGCCGTATTTTAGAATCCTTCAATATTTTTAAATCTCTCGATAAAACCATAAACCACAAAACTGATTCAGGCCANCTGCTGGGCAATGAAGTTAAAAAGCTAAGAGTGTTCGAGAGAAGAATTATGAGGAGAATTTTAGGTCCAATAAGAGAGATTCAGGGATGGAGAATTCGCTCTAACAGAGAAATTGATGAATTTTTAAATCAGGAAGATATTGTAAAATTTATTAAAAGCATGCGACTAAGGTGGCTAGGACACGTAGCACGAGCGGATAACACAAGGAGTGTAAAAAAAATCCTGGATGCCAGGATAGAGGGCACAAGAAGAAGAGGGAGACCTAGAAGCAGGTGGTTGAATGATGCTGAAAGGGACCTGCAGACTCTTGGTGTTAGAAACTGGAGAACTGCCGCCCAGGAAAGAGATAGATGGCAGGAAATTGTTCGAGAGGCCAGGGTCCACCCAGGACTGTAGAGCCAGCGAAAGTAAAGTAAGTAAAGTATAAAAAATCTGTCAGAGGCAACTCAGAATGTTTACAACAATGGGGCAACCAGATTGTAAAGGTTAAAGGTAAAACTTCAGTGCGTCATATTTCTTTGCTTTTTAAGTTTCATCGCACACCTATTACCCCAATTTTGAACCACTTCCCGTCATTCAATCTTCCCCAAATTTTGCACACAGAAACAACTAAGGCGAAGAATACAGAAACCAAAATAATAATAATAAAAAAACAAAATGGCGTCATATTTCTTTGCTTTTTAAGTTTCATCGCACACCTATTACCCCCCCATTTTGAACCACTTCCCGTCATTCAATATTCCCCAAATTTTGCACACAGAAACAACTAAGGTGAAGAAAACAGAAATAAAAAAAAACATAAAAAAACAAAAATTCTACAGCAGACCAGTTTTCAAAAATGGAATTTTTGTAATAATTATTATTATTTTTAAATACACTTAACAAATCCATCAAAAATTGAATAAAAATTAATACTTTTTAGTAAAACCGCTATAAATTAATTAAGATCGTTAAAACTATTAAAGCGGGCCTAAAAGTTTAAAGTGGAGAAAACAACGTTGCATTGATAGTTAATCATGAGGAGTTGATATTTAAACAATATGTTTGTAATAGAAAGCCGGGGAGTGGAGAAGAAGGGATTTTGCTACTCCTTAACTGGCCTACACGACGTCCCAGCCATTCCATTTTTATTCCATCTACTATCTAATATTTCTTGCATTAAGCTCGCTTCAATGATGAGCCACGCGATGCCTAGTATAATATAACACTCAAATTTAATTGATATTGTAATGAGTAGTNAAATATATAGACGACCTCATCCTAATAATTAAAAAAGAAAATTTAGATTCAACTATAGAATGCTTTAATAACATAAATAATAAAATTAAATTTACTTATGAAATAGAAAATAATAAAAAAAATCAATTATTTAGACATGGCAATATTAAGAAACAATGATGGAAGCTTAGCAACTAAGTGGTACTCAAAAGAACTAAAAACTAATAGGATACTTAATTATCAATCCAACCACCTAAAACACACTATTTTAAATACAGTGTCGACAAAACATGATTCAAATATCGATTAAAATTACAGATAAAATATATATTAAAGAAATAAAAGCAATTATAATTTTAAAATTAACAATAATAATTTTTAAAAAACTATTAGTAAATTTATATCCAATGAAAATAATAAAATCAATGTGGTATAAACACATANAAAAAAAAAGTTTTTAGTTACCATGGCATGCTATACATCAATTTAAAGGTCTTGAAGTGTAGAAAATGAATATGTAATTATACGCTTAATATTTTAACTTAATCAAACAGAAACCGGCGATTATCGCCTCACGTATTTACGTCAAGCAGGCCTTATTGTTTTTAAATCAAAGACAAACATAGTCTTTCTTCAGAACAATCACGTAACTTCTGCTTCCTTCGGTAAGCTAACTAAGTAATAATATAAACGTAAGTATAAACGGTAAGTAATAATAACTAATAAGTTGGTTCGTACATTATAATTGATTCATTTTTATTTACGTTTTATATTATTTGTCTACTCGATAAAAAAGTCATTAATACATTTTTAAGTGTTTTTTTTTTTTTTT
>KZ654152.1:0-13947 GCA_001010745.2 Gerris buenoi
AATTTAAAATTGGAATTTTAGGCCGGGGGAAAAAAATCAAACTTCATCTATTTAATGAGACAAACATATTTATCAAATACAATTTTTTAGTAAAACCAACAGCGACGCCTCTATGAAGAGTAAAGATCGCTAAAACTATTAATAGTTTTTAGACAATAAAAAATAAAGTAATATAACAATAATGTTAATGTTAATATAACTATAAAGTACATAATAGGATGCGAGGATGCTATGTGCCTCACTAATTGGCAGTCTATTTTTCTTTGTTTCCCTTAAGTTAAGGTGACCGTAAACGAAGAGTAAATCCTCAAGGAAAAAGCCTCCTGGATTTCCTTGAGGATTTCCTCTACAAACCCTCACCCACACATGGAAGGAATTTTTGAGGAAATCCTCAAGGAAAAAGCCTTTTGTAGTGAGTTGTAGTAAGTTTTGTAGTGAACAAAAGTAAATTTAATTTATCATATTATTATTGCGTTGGTGTATTTAATAAGANTCCAGTAGATGGTTAAATGATGATATAATTGTGGCGATGTTCATTCAATAGGTAGCCTTAATGTCGAAGATGATTTGAGTTGTTATTACAACTCAGACAATGATTGTGTCAGAAAATGTTAGAAACCAGGTATATCAAGGATCTGAGGTCTAGGTAATGATCACGTTAATCTAGAAACATCTCATGATTGATTTCATACAAGAACAATCTAATATCATTTACATCGTGACTTTTATTCTTTCTAAGAATGATAACCTGCAATGTAACACGTCACGTAACAAAATGCACTTCTAGGAAAATTATTTTGATATCAGAGATCCCTGTGGGGTAATCTACAACCCGTTATACAACTCAATGTGTATGAGTACAGAGTACAACAGTATCAACTCAAGTTTACAATAATTTCGGTCAAATTTACTGCCGTCCGCACTATCATGGTGCGCACTATCATGCTATCATGGTGATATAAAAGTGATATTATCGCCGATATTGGCGATCTAAAAGCATGGCATCCACACACACACACAGCGTTAATTTATTCAGTCAACTCATGCCTCCCAAAGATTAAGATTATATTAGGTAGTTGTTTTCTTTATTTCTAGTTTTTCTTTTGGGATAATTGTTGTTATTCTAATTGCTTCCGAGCTTACCGAAGGTAACAGAAGAATTGTATTCACTTTTGAGAACGAAAAACTTTTATATCTCCGATTTTAAAAATTCCAAGATAGAAACCCGTTTCAGACAACAGGGAACATTTTCGGTCTCGTGTCTGTCTATCTGTCGGTCTGTGTGTCCGCTAATTTTGAAACTTCCGACGATAACTTGAGTAATTCTTGACCGACTTTGGTGGTTGTCATGTTCATTTTACCAATGCCCAGGACCAGTTCGTTTTACAATTATCCATCCAAGCGTTCACGCGTAACGCTCAAGTAAACGTGAACTTCAAATTTAAAATTGGAATTTTAGGCCGGGGGAAATAAATCAAACTTCATCTATTTAATGAGACAAACATATTTATGAAATACAATTTTTTAGTAAAACCAACAGCGACGCCTCTATGAAGAGTAAAGATCGCTAAAACTATTAATAGTTTTTAGACAATAAAAAATAAAGTAATATAACAATAATGTTAATGTTAATATAACTATAAAGTACATAATAGGATGCGAGGATGCTATGTGCCTCACTAATTGGCAGTCTATTTTTCTTTGTTTCCCTTAAGTTAAGGTGACCGTAAACGAAGAGTAAATCCTCAAGGAAAAAGCCTCCTGGATTTCCTTGAGGATTTCCTCTACAAACCCTCACCCACACATGGAAGGAATTTTTGAGGAAATCCTCAAGGAAAAAGCCTTTTGTAGTGAGTTGTAGTAAGTTTTGTAGTGAACAAAAGTAAATTTAATTTATCATATTATTATTGCGTTGGTGTATTTAATAAGAAATTCATTAAACAATTTTAAATAAATGTCTCCACATTCTGAGAAACTTATTAATGTATATGTGGTACTTGATTTAAGCTTAAATTGGTGTAATAATTGGTAATTTTCTCTCCTACAAGGATAAAGGCTGAAAGGAAGAAAAAACCTATCAAGATAGAAAACACCAACATGGTGCCTTTCAGTGAAATACTGACTGCTTCCACTTGGTTCAAACACACCGGCTTCTTCGTTTGGAATATATCAGTGGCTCGCTTCATTATTCCAACTTCATTCATCTGGGCAAACCTAGAAAATTAAGTATTTCAATTTAAATTGATAGTTAAAATTAAGTGAGTACCTGGTGTCAGAGGAAAGGGAAGAGATATTACCCTAAATCAGGGTATAATAATAGCGTTAGAGAATTTTAAGTAGTTGGAATCTATCATAGATCATAAAGGAACCTGCGAAATAAACTTGGCAATAATGATGCAAGGTTTGTTTAGGCGAGGAAAGCAATAAAAATGTTAAACTGCTTTCTATGGTGTAATTCTTTAAATCCTGTTTACACGGTGACAGTTGGCGTGTTAGTTGTGGTCACGATAGCAAATATCGCATCGTCTATCACTGTGTAGACTGCGCGATAGAACTATCGGCCAACACACAGTTTTACGACGTAGACTGATATGATAGTTCTATCGTGGGAGAACTATATCACTGTGTAGACGGGCCTTTACGAATAGATACCAAAAGAAAAATTCTGCGTGCTCTAGTGGAAGGTATCTTTATCTTGAATTATAAAGTGGAAGCGCGGACTTTGGACGGGAAGGCAAAAGGATGAATTTTGGCATTGGGGATGGACAGCCTCAGAAAAAGCTGTCGAGTGTCACGACTGGACAGAATGAGGAGCGAGGACTTTCGACAGAGAATAAATGGGAAGGAGAAGGAATCTGTCATAGAGACAATAGACGCTACAGTCTGAGCCAAACGAGAGTTAGTGCGTTGACAGCGCGGGAAAAACTAGCTAATGGGGTGGGGAGCCAATGAGAGCTTAAGATTTGCCCTCTGCATAACCATATAAGAAGGTAAATGTAGTGGCTTTATTTTTTCCCTCAGAGGTTGGCCAATCTGTGTGTCACTTTATTTCCCGCGCTGTCAACGCACTAACTCTTGTTTGGCACAGACTGTAGTGTCCTGGTAGTCCTGCAATAGAAAGTTCATATTCGGATTTTTAATGGTCCCCTCATGTTCGAAGAAAGTTAGGACGTCCACGATCCATTTGGATGGGAGGTGTTGTCCAGGCCATGAGAAACAGGTACCCCAGAAGATAAAATTTCAATTCATTTTTTTATTTTAATTTTTCACCGTCGATCCTGGGACACCACTTTATATTAAATATAAGAAATAGTATAGATTTCTCCAGATCAGTAAATTTGTTTTTCTCAATATTCATAACCTTTGTGAACACTTTCTGAAAGTAATAGAGCGCTCGCCTTTCTTCAGCTAGTAAGGAAAAAATCTAAAATAACTTACTTAATTCTGAGTAAGTTGACGTAGGGAGAATGTTTAGCGAAGAACACTGAATGAAGATTATTAGCTTTAGTAAGGGTCTGAGTGAGGCAAATTTCTCTTTCAGTAAATTCTGCTTTCATGTACTCAAAAAATGAATTGTCACCCGCCAGCAAGGCTAGTTTGCCATTTTTTAACCATGGATGACTTTCAGGTAGTTCCCAATAGGTTTTATCTTCCTTCTCTACCTTATCTAGAATTTTATTCACTATTTCATCTCTTGGACCAATATAAGAGATTTCACCCTAGAAAATTTAAATGTTAGTTGAAAAATAGAGAGCTTGAATTAATTAGAGATATTTTAGAATAAATATTTAAAGATGTGAGCTAATTTAAACGAGGCGTAATATTGCAATCTTAAGCCTCGTCCAAACTGCCGAACCGAACAGAGGAAACGAGCCAAACATTGGTCTCTGCGCATGCCGAATGTAAAACGCGCAGGCGCACTTTAGATTGGACATGCGTATAGATGCCAATGTGCTCGTTTCCTCTATTCGGTTTGGTAGTCTAGACGAGGGTTTATCTTTTCAACAGAGAAGTGAATCTCAGTTAAGGCACTTTCACTCTCACATAGCATCCATTGTTCTTAGTTGATTTTAAATATTTTTTCAAATAAAAATGAATCTTACAGTCAAAGTAATGATAGTGATACTAGATACATGGTACTATCAGATGCATCATAATTTGGATACATTACGTACTGTTCAATCTCTAAGTTAAAAATGTCAGGAGAGTTAAATTTACTGAAAAAAATTCAAAATTCAAAATAAGGCGAATATCAATAAGGTGTTATTGAATCACTTGAATTTAAGTAAGAGTATAATCAATAAATTTTAAGAACATAAATTTGACATTTATATTATTTAAAAGACAAGACGCTATTTGTGACAAACGTATCTGTGTCAACGATTATGACAAGACGCTATTAAACGTATCTGTGTCAACAATTATATGTTTACCTGTTCAGGTAATTAACTTATCACGATGAACAGAGAACGTGAAATGTTTCTGCATTCAAATACTTTTTTTTTTAATTAAGCATTTTTAGTTTTAATTGCATATTGTTGTTTATTCTAGGCATTGAAGATGCCCTAAAGGTCGAAAGCCGGTTTTATTAGTAAGGAGTCATTCGTTTTTGTTTTGTTCTTAGTATGGAAAAGACAGTGATCTTAGCGTTGTTGAAAGGTCATCCGAAATTAATATACAGGGTGGTCCAAAAGTCCCCCCCCCCCCTTTCTTAACTTTTGAACGGTTTGATTTGAGATAAATTAATGAAACTTGATAGCATGAATACAAACTTCCCTTTACATGGTATGGATCCTCCAAATTTCATTAATTTATCACAAACTGTTCAAAATAAAAAGGGGAGGGGGAGGGGCGGGACTTTTGGAACACCCTGTACAATATAAGATTGGATACTTTAGGATTAGGAAATAAAATGTTGAATGAAGATTTTTACATAGCATCGATCATAAAGTTTTATATAGAGATTCACACAGCTAGATTAACTCATTAACTATTAATTAAATTATATACAAAACATGATTGTTCAAAAAAGACTATAGAGCACTTACTGTACAATCTACCAGTGTTTTCTGGAAACCATATGATTTAATAAAACCCACCAGAGAGAGCACACTGTATCTTAAACAGGGATGTCAGCATCTGTCATATATTTATATATGACATTGATTGATTTATTGTTTTGATGTTGATTTTGAGTTAGTTAATCTCTTGTGCTTGAGTGAAATACAAAAATGATTAAACTTTAAGTTCTTGTGTTAAACTTTAGTGCGAGTTAGTTGTAGTTTACGCTACATTTGGTGGCAGCGGTTAAACTGTTTAAAAGAAAATGCCAAGGACAAGGAAGCAAGGAATTTTATTTGAAAAGGAAGATAAAGAACGAATACATAGACTTGTAGTGCATCCAGATAAGTTTTCCTCGGGGAATTGGTATGAGTACATAAAATATTTGGTACTTTTTTACTTTAGCCCCCCTATATCCCTTTGTGTAATAGATATTTAGACAAAGGAACATATACAAGAGTAGCACGTTTTCCTTAGTCTAAATTACTATTAAGACGAAGGGATATTTTTTCCAATGTACCTTGGGACAAAGGAATATCACACTTGTGTATATAATTGTGATCATATCCCTTAGTCTAATCTACTATTAAGATAAAGGAATATCACACTTGTGTATATAATTGTGATCATATCCCTTAGTCAAATTCGACTATTAAGACAAAGAAATATCAAATATAAAACTGTCCCAGGCGTCTCAATGTCTTGGGGAGACAAGCACACAAACCTTAGAGACTCTTATAGGCCAGATTATTGTTTAGAACCAAGGGGGGTGTTAAAGTAAAAAAGTGCCAAATAGTTTAATAATGTGTCTTTAGTTAACGGGTGGACAAATCAGGAAAAGCCTAGATTTTTGTCCATTTCTTTGACAGGTAACAGCTTCAAAATTTACAATTCTTTGCACGAAAAAAGGAAAGATGATTTCGATTATATATGTAGAGAGATTACCAAACATATATTCCCCCCTGAACAACGAGAGTTAAGAAAAGCCATTTTTAAACGTCGAGTGCAGGAAAGAGGGGAATTGTTAGGGCAGTTTGCTAGAATATTAAGATCCTTATATGAAGAGGCATACCCCGATAATAATGACACATCACAGGCTGATGAGACTATTAAAGACCAATTTATAGCTGGTTGGCTGATAGAACTGTCCGACTACAGGTAATGCTGTCCCTACCATCATCGTTAAGTGCTGCTTTAGCATGTGCTCTGGAGGTAGAAGCTGCATACGCCTTAAACTGCTCGCTGAACAGTCACTCAGTAAGTGTGGTAGGGGATGCTAGTACCTCTCAACCAGACAGTGGTTTAGTTGCTTCTGTTGACCCTGTTCAGAAAGCTATTAGTGACCAAGCGTAGCAAATAGCTGATTTGACAAACGCTGTTCAAAAATTGACTTCTTTCTCGTCGGAGAGGAGATTTCCATCTAGGAACATCATAACCTGGCTACTTATTTACTTGGGTACATACCAATAAGTATGTACCCAAGTAAATAAGGTGCCTTAGGGAAAGAGTTTACCTGGGTACATACCATTTATTTATTGAAATGAAATAAAATAAATTAATAGACATACTTGTTGAAAAGCATTGGGGCTTTTATATGGGGTTAAGAAGGGGGAAGAAAAGAAAAGAAAATGAGATGTACCCAACTAAATAAGGCGTTATAGGGGTATATGTTTACTTGGGTACATACCTAAGGTTTGTACCCAAGTAAATAAGGTGCTATAGGGCAAGAGTTTAGTTGGGTACATACCCATGACAAGTAATTTTATATTATTTTTTTAAATATTAATTTAAAAAGTATTGACAGAAATGACAATGACATGTCAAAGAAATCATTTTTATTACATAATTCATTCTCGAATAAAATAAAATCTGAAAAGTTGGAAAAAAGTACGATTGCAAAGAAAAAGACGTGGATAACCTCAGAGGCATTAATATGAAACAAGCCATATTACTGACTGAAAGAATGACGAAGTNAGAAAAGGAGTTTTTAAACGTCGTGTGCAGGAAAGAGGGGAATTGTTAGGGCAGTTTGCTAGGATGTTAAGGTCTTTATACGAGGAGGCATACCCCGATAATAATGACTCATCACAGGCTGATGAGACAATCAAAGACCAATTTATAGCTGGGTTGGCTGATAGAACTGTCCGACTACAAGTAATGCCGACCATCATCGTTAAGTGCTGCTTTAGCATGTGCTCTGGAGGTAGAAGCTGCATACGCCTTAAACTGCTCGCTGAACAGTCACTCAGTAAGTGTGGTAGGGGATGCTAGTACCTCTCAACCAGACAGTGGTTTAGTTGCTTCTGTTGACCCTGTTCAGAAAGCTATTAGTGACCAAGCGCAGCAAATAGCTGATTTGACGAACGCTGTTCAAAAATTGACTTCTTTCTCGTCGGGGAGGAGATTTCCATCTAGGAACATCATAACCTGCTGGGAATGTTCAGAAAGGGGACATATGCAAGCCCAGTGTCCTAAGAAAAAGAAGAGGGTGTCGGAAAACTAAAGTCGGCCAACATTGAGGACCAACTGGTGGCTGACCCTTATATCCTGGTCCCAGTAGTTAAAGAAGATGTTAGTCTTTATAATAATTTTATAGATGCTAAGATTGATGGAATCGATGTAAAGGTGTTAAATGATTCGGGGGCTTGCATGATGCTTGTTAGCAGGAGTTTTGCTAAGAAAGCAGGAATCATAGGAAGCAAAGAAGAGCAGGTTGACTTAAAGAATGCCGGCGGTGGAAGAATGGATACGTATGGACTAACTAACATCAATATTGACATTGATGGGAACATATACAGACATCGGAGTATAATTGCAGATATTCGGATAGATGTCATTGTGGGTGTTGATTTCCTGAGTAAGCAGAAAGTCCAAATATGTTTTGACAAGGAAATAGTTAAAATAGAAAAGGCGGTATCCCAATTGACAAAGCAAAGGGAAACTGTTGGAAACCTTAGTTTACAGGTTATCGTTCCCAATGACATTGATATCCCTGGGAGACATGAAATAGTGGTTCATGGAAGAGTTGTGGGCAATATTGCTGACGGCAGTGAGGTTGTTTTTGAGCCGACAATTGACCATGGTGACGTTTTGGCAGTTCGAGGGCCAAGACTGGTTGCGACTGTAAAAAACAATTTAATCCCATTAAAGTTAATGAACCCTAGTATCGAAGTGCAAACCTTGCAAGGTAAGATGAAAGTTGGCAAGATTGAGCCTTATTTACAGCCGAAGAGTGACCTGGAGGACAACAAAGGAGACATTGCTGCAGTAGCACCGGTGAACAAAGAACCAGTGGAGACCATGTTTGAACTGAACTCAAGTACCTTGACAGAAAAACAGAAAGTAGACCTGTTCAAGTTACTAGAGGAATTTCGAGGCATATACTCCACTGGCGTGGGTGATATTGGTCGAACAGGAATTGTAAAGTATAAGATCGTAACAGAAGGACGGCCCATCAACCAAGCAGCTAGGAGAATTCCATACCAGCGCCGGGGCGAAGTAAAGCAACTTACAAAGGATATGTTAGAACAGGGAGTCATAGAACCATCTGTATCCCCATGGGCTAGCCCTATTGTCTTGGTAGGGAAGAAGGACGAAAGTACGAGATTCTGCATTGATTATCGCAAGTTGAATTTAGCAACGAAGAAAGATGCGTACCCTCTTCTCAGGATTGACAACATTTTAGACAATTTAACAGGTGCTGTCTTTTTCTCCTCTTTGGACCTTGCGTCATATATATTTATATATGACATTGATTGATTTATTGTTTTGATGTTGATTTTGAGTTAGTTAATGTCTTGTGCTTGAGTGAAATACAAAAATGATTAAACCTTAAGTTCTTGTGTTAAACTTTAGTGCGAGTTAGTTATAGTTTACGCTACACATCTGTTTAAAGACTGAGCAGTGTTTCGATGCCTCTAATGACTTCAATGCGTTCTGTACGGTGTCAAGAAGTCGTCTCTTTAGGGTCTTTTTGCTGTGGGATATAAAATGAAGTCACATTGGGATGTAAAATGAGGTCGCAGCCGGATATAAATTGAAGTCGCAGTAGGAAATAAAATGAAGTCGCAGTGGGATATAAAATGAAGTTGCAGTGGGATTTAAAATGAAGTCGCAGTGGGATGTAAAATTAAGTCGCAGTGGGATGCAAAATGAAGTCGCAGTGGGATGTAAAATGAAGTCGCAGTGGGATATAAAATGAAGATGGACTGCACGGGTGGTGAGAAATCACTGTAATGTTTCGGCAAACAAAAAATTAGGACATTGCTAACGCAACATGAAGCCTTACTTATCTTGTCATGGTGGAGTTTCCACTTACCCTTACCCACTAGCTTCTGTCCTATTAGAGAGGTGTGAACCCTCATTAATATCTGTGAAGCTGTTATAGCATTCAACATTAACTCTCTGCCTTCGAGAAACCAAAGGAGCATCTATAATTCCCTTTTAATAGAAAATGGTGATGTCTATTGCCATGTTGGTTAAATTCAGAGCCCAGTAAAGTACCCTGTTACGCATTTATCTATAATAATTTTGCCCTATTAGATAAAATTATCATTTTGTTTTCTTACTTTTGATCCGACTACGGTCAAACCACATAAAACCTAATTCTGGCCAAAGTTCATTCTTAAAAGACCTCCACTTTTTTCTCTTTGTTTATAAGCTATCTCATTCCCTCTTACTATATCTATTTACTATCTCTATCTACTACTTCATACCTTTTCTTCATCTTCAGTCTTCAGCTGATTGTGACCAGGAAATCATCTCTTTTAAACCCCTTCTCACTAATTTAACCTTAACTCATCATCTCAACTTAACTTTATCATCTTAACTTTACCTTGAATTACAACAACTTTAAGGAATTAATTTAACTGTTCCTGTGTTGTGGACTTAGTTAATTTAATGTGCTGAAGACATCACTCATCCAGTTTCTCCTTCATATGCAAACATCATCATTTTATCATAACCAGTTCCTCCTTCATCAATAATAGTATATCATCTAATCAGGTACCTGACTACTCTTTTATACTCAACTTGACCATCTGCCATTTCAACATCTCTCAACACCAACTTAATTTTCATTTATCATTTAACTCCTTCAGAGACTTTAATTATTTTCAGTTTCAGACCTTATTATTTTTTTTATATATAAAGAAATTATTATTATTTATCTGTTCTTTTACTACAATTAATGCTTATAATATAAAGACATATTTTCTTTAATTGTTTTTATACTTTATCTTACTTTACAATTTGTGTTACTGAGAGACACCTAGGGATGTGCCACGCAAGCGTGACAGATAGGAACTGTTCCAACGCCAGACAAACGTCACAAAGATGTTGGCTCGGCAAAACGCCATGTCCTCATCGTTTCGTCGCTACCGACTCATCAGGGGCCCGACGATGCCCACCCTACTCTGGACCTATATCGGCTCAAGAAGATAAGATATAGGAATTATCAGAGACGAGCGTGCTCTCACACCGCCATTCTAGCTTGACATGGCGTTTTGCCGAGCCAACATCTTTTTGACGTTTGTCTGGTGTTGGAACAGTTCCTATCTGTCACGCTTGCGTGGCACATCCCTAGGTGTCTCTTAGTAACACAAATTGTAAACCATATTGCAGTGAGCAAAATTCACGGTATTACATTGCGGATTTATCTTACTTACCTTGCACAAGTTATTCTTAGAACCCTATATACAGTCCAAGCTTTATACCATTGAACACAATTTAATCCCCAGTTAGAGGTGGTTAGACGTAGCTATTGCTAGCCCCCTCGCTCTAACATACCCAAAGTGCATAAGTGCATTTTACCGAAGGCGACGAAACACTTTAATATGCCATTAAGGCTGTCGATATTATTTGATTTATTCTAAGAATTCTAACAGGATGTGGACTGTCTGAAATGGTAGGAAGTAGTACATATTTAAGTAGATGCGGCATTAGTGTTATTTCTGCTAAAGTGGGATGTGAAAACAAGCCAGATTTTACAAGCTGGCACGTGTATGTTGAATTTCTATTTAGCTGAAAATGGAGGAGAGGGGATGAAGTCCCACGTAGGTTGTGGCAGAGTGAAATCGGTTTGGATCATTTTGATCTGGACTCTTTACCAGGTATGTCTTAATCTTTCCGTCATCTGGGGTTTTTTTTCTTTATACTTTTGTCTCAACTTGCAAGCAGTAGCACTTAATTCTATAACATCTTATTTTAATAATGTAATTTTATGTTTAATTCACCTCCTGAGCCAATTTATATTTGTATCCATGAATACTCAATAAATATTTTCATTCATTAGAAATGTTATAAATATGTTGGTTGTGCTTAATTTTATAAATCATCCCTGAGTTTCTCAGAGTTATCATGGGTTATTTAGTTAGATCCTAACTAAAGAGGGAGATACACATGCCTGTATCTTGAACAAAAACATGCCAGCTACTTGCACTTGTAAATGTTAAATAGGATGCCGGTAGCTGGCAAGCAAGCAGATAAAAATCCTTGGCATGCCAGTTACTTTCAAATACCCTCTTTTGGCATGCAAGCTACTTCCCCAATTTGACGGCATGTGTATCTCCACCTTAATGGTCTAGCTTAAATCTATTCAAACCCCGAATTTTACACACTGATAGGTGTTTAAATAGATACTGACAGTCATATGTTTGAAATGCTGGATTGCGCATTCTAGCGGGTTTAATTGGAGTCATATTGCTTCCAGAGAACTTTGGTAGACGCTGCAGTGAACCCTCATTGCTAATCTTCAAAACCAGTTTCATTCATTATTGAACAAGTGTACTATTTATGAAAATTATTTCTATAAATAAGAAAATAAAAGACCTGTCTCAAATTCTTAAAGTATTGTTTATTATGTATCCCAAGACGATAGTTTGAATCTAGCAGCTGTTGTATTGTGTGTATTGAGAAACCTGATGTTGATAAGAAACTGTTAAGAACCTGCGAGCAGTAATATGTAAACACCATGAAAGTAAATGTTATCAAAGTGAAGATAAACAGTTGAACTGATATCCAATTTGATTCTAAGTTAATTCCTGAAATCAGATAATAAAATATTAATTAGACAAAGTACCTTTGAAGTAAAAATTAAGAGTAGGAAAGTAAATGGAGTGTTGTATAAACATATTTAGACGTAGAAAACTGTAATTGTGGATGATCCTACCTCCCAGTTTTCAAACTGTTATAGATATTTACTACGACAACATAACATACAACAGCAACCCTATCGTGAAGGTTTTCTTTTCCAAAATAACAATTATTGAAAAATACGACTTTTATTATAGGCCAGTCAAATAGTACACTAAAAAACAATAAAATCGCAAACAAACGGCTAGTTCTGTATTTTTAGTATGTTGTTAGGGGCACTACCAGTAGGCTATACCTATTTTTGCAGCTTCGAAAGACCTGTGCTAGCTGCGTAGCACTCGAAAAACCACGAAATTTTCGCACTTTTTGCGGTTTTCTTGCTATTTATCCTAAACTATTAGTCTTGTCAGGAAACATGTTCTATACGTGTTTAAAGTAGGTTAAATTTGCTACAAGTGGAGACCAGAATAATTTCTGTTGGTCCAATAGTTACCAAGATACAGCCTTCCAAAAATGGGCTATTTTTTCCAAAAAAGTTAAATGTTAAAATTTGGTCAACTTTTGAGCCCGAAATCACGGAAAATACTCATATTAGGATAAAGTCATAAGGAGAGATGTTGTAGCAAATTTAATAGGCTTTAATCTCATCACAAAACAATGTCTGTAGGTGTGATAGTTTCCTCACAGTTCTTAAAAATCCAAAAAATGGAAGATCTGAATTTTTCGCAGATTTACCCTGTTGAGTTCCCACGACGGTTTCAGGGGTATTTGACTGCCTCACACGCGCCATTTTTCACATGTTTCTTCCGTTAGCTGCAGTGGCGTAGCTAGCTCTAATAGCGCCCGCCCGCAAGATAAAAAAATGCGCCCCTTAATAAATGCCCTTTACTCAATCCATTTACTTATATGAATCAAATAAAAGTAGCTTAGGCAATCTTAAGGATTTTTTTTTTTAAATATTAGTAATAGACGTAAAAAAAATATATATAATAATAATAATTGAAGGGAAAAAAGTTTAATTTTTGTAATTTATTTTTAGGAACTATTAGCGCGTAACAAAAATATCAATATGCTTTTACAAAAATATTAGGAAACTAAATTTTATTAAAGGAATGAGTTATGAAATTAAAATAATATAGGTAAAAATAGAACACATTAAAATAAGTATTAAGATAAGATTGTACTAAATAACTAAAAAATCGGTATAGTTAACAAACTTTACAAAAATTAAATAAAGCTAAAACACAGGTGACCCGTGATAAAATATCATAACGATACTGGAGTATTCTATGGGTCAAATGCACCAAAAATTTCGAATAAGCAATAGTAAGCATACATGCCAATTCTCAATAGTTTTCGAGATATCGATTTATTTTTCTTTTTTTTTTTAAGTTTTTCTCAAACAATTCCTAATACCTCGTTAAAATCCAATGTCAATGTCCGTGCCGTCAAAATGTCGTCAAGTTCAGTCAACGTTTTTGTGACATTGAGCTCTGTAGCCAAGTTTTAGGTTTCTGTACAAAGTACAAAAAGAAACCTTATATAACGGCTCTGTCTGTCTGTCTGTCCGTCCGTTGGCTTGTTTCAACTCATAAACTACTATAGCTAGAAACATGAATTTGGCACACAGGTAAATCTCGGCATTTTAGACAACTGGGCAAATTTTGGAGTTTTTACACTTAATATTTCCAAGATGGCGGCCCTGCCAATATGGCGGGTGACTAAAAAAAGTTTTTAGTTACCATGGCATGTTATACATCAATTTAAAGGTCTTGAAGTGTAGAAAAAGAATAT
>KZ654152.1:15677-27148 GCA_001010745.2 Gerris buenoi
TTTTTTTTTTTTTTTTTTTTTTTTTTTTTTTTTTTTTTTTTTTTTTTTTTTTTTTTACCCTCTCTCTTTCTTCTGATTGTTTTATATATATTTTATTATTTCTGGTTTTATAAACAAACTTATCAATGCTACCAAAAATCCTGGCCTAGAGACAATATGTTTCGATATGGAAGCGCTAATTTTAAATAATTGGCTAATGATTGCCAAGAGGTGGTACCGTTCAAAACTCTAATAACTTGCTGCCTATTTAAGGATTCTTGGCCCAAACAGCGTTTTCGATAATGTCTCAGACTCGGACACTCTCCTATGAAGTACATCCTCCCTCACACATATGAAATATATTTGTGAACTTCTACTTAACTTTGAACTTCTACTTAAATTTCAAAACTTCATAAATTATTTCCTCCATTTGTTTTTTTTTTCTACTAATTTGCCAGAACTATATAAGAGATATTTTTTATTTAAGCACAAAATTGGCATATAAGATACTAAACATTTGCTAACAGCCTTAAGAGATCTTTTGAAACACTATTAATTATTATTATTCACTAAAAAAATGAAATACTACACTGATTGAGTTATGCATCAAGAGAACAAGCGGCCGGCAGGCGTCTGTCCCTTGGTCTAATGATGCAAATCTCAAATACCACGTGTCGTTTGACTCATTGATGCTAAACTCCAAATAGGCGATTGAAGGAACGGCGGATGCTTTATGTTTAAAATACTGGTGCTGCACTCTATAGCTCACTCTATTAATCACTGTGATAGTTGCTAGACATCCAATACAGCAGATGGCGCAAAAATCTCGATTTTGAAAAAAATGTCGCTTGGTCGGTTGATGCATAACATGATCCAAGTACGAGATGCTATGTGCTTATCCATTTTCTCTTTCTAAAACATTTTCTTCTCCGACAAAAGCTAAAAATTGTTGAACCACCATGTATCACTAAAAAAGAAAAGGGGAAAAACAGTAACCACAACAACAGGTCTGAAAATAACAAAACATCTTATCAGATCAAACAGTACATATAAATTGCATAAAAATTAATGGTCAAAATTAATTAAAATTCTCAATTCATGATAATCATACCGAATAATAAGTAGTTAAACATTAAAATAAATTGATAAAGGTAAAAAAATAACGGGTTTTATAAACTAAAATAGTTCCTAGCAGAGCGAGTTTCAAAGGCTGAAAAGCAACAGATTAATCAAAAAAAAATTATTGAAAAAATAATTTTAAGTAAAGAAATCATGATAAAAAAAAAAATAATAAAAAACAAAATGATCAAGTAATGTGAAAATTTAAGGTTTAATTCAATGGTTTGAATCAATTCAAATGATATAAAATCTACGTAATAAAATGAAAATATTAGGCCCCAAAAAGAAAAAAAACTTACCTTTTATGCTTAATAGTTAACAATAGTTACAAATTGCAATAAAGCACAAAAAACACTGGAAAAAGTCTATAAAATATTAAAATAACCAATTTTAAAAGCACACAATAGAGTTAAACGCTAAAAATAGTTTGTTTGGAACGCTGAGGTCACAGATGATCGTAAGTGTTGCCCAGGGGTGCCCAAAGGGGGGATTCATGGCGCTCAGAGCGCCATTAAAATAAAAATTGGGGGGGATTTTTTTAATATAAATACAATTTATTGTATAAAGTTTCAATTTACATTAATTGATGTATGTACGGTAAGATCATAATGATAAATTGATATTTATCTAATACTGTATTACAGTTTTTAGTACAGTAAAAATGACTGCCCAAGATAATGTTTTTTTGAGTATAATTTACTTGGAAGAAGCTTTGTTGTTGTCTTATTATCCTTTCTTCTCCCGCCGCCTGGCCACGGTATTTGTACCTTTTATACCACTATATTTATTTTAAGGTTTTAAGGTCTAAATGAAGGTTTTCTCCCATACACCAACGTTTTTTCCTTTCAAATGATAACGCGCCATGCAATCACTTGAAAAATCCCTTTGTCGAAAAATGTTGGTCCCATTTGGACACCCATGGGCACCCCTGGAGAAACCAGACAAACATAGAAGAATAGAAGGCAACAGCATGAAGCCACAGTTAGGTTAAATGACAACAAAACAGCACTTCCAGAGCACTCGATAGAAACTGGACATAAGCACTTTTGATTTTGATAATACAAAAAATTTGATTAATGAAAGAAATAATAAAAAAAAGATTAACGCAAGAAGCCATGCATATTTCAAAACAAGTTAATAGAATTAACCACAAGAAAATTTTTATAGTATATGCAGGAATTTTGTAAATAGAAACATTAGTATTTAAACAATTTATAGAAAATAATTAGTAGAAATCAATGTAGAAGGGTTTATTATAGTGTAATACAGCAAGTTTCTTGGATCTTAAGAAGTATACGTAGTATTATATCTGGATCAGTTCTACATTGTCTTTATTTTAAATTAGTAAAAATAATTTATAGTCCAGAAGATACCGTTCAAAGAAGTGTCTGACTAACATCAAGCTAGACATTTTTGTATAAGTTAATCTTTTGGTGCGTTTTAAGGAAATGTGTTTGGCTAAGATCATCTGAGGGACATAGATTGACAATAAGATTTGGGGAAAAAACGGTGAAGAGTAGGCAAGTCCCGTCCATTTTGGTGATTGAGTAAAAAATTAGTTAGATCAAAAATCAAGTTGATGATTGTCCATTGGGTCAGTTATTCAAATATTACTCCAAATCAAAGTGAAAAAGTAATATCAACTTGATTTTTTGTCAACTAAGTTTGTACTCAGGATCATGAAACTCATATTTCATATTGTCCACCATAATTGGTGGGATAAGGCCACTTTCCACTCTTTCCAGTGGTTTGTTTTTTGCAAATGTCTATTCCCAAGCTATGTCCCGCAGACAAACTTAGCCAACCATATGATCTTATAAGCACCAAAACTTTATTTATACACAAAATTCTAGCTTAATGTTAAGTCAGACACTTTTTTGCACGCTATCTCCTGGACTATTTTAGGATTATTTTACTCACGTGCAATTAAACATTTCAAGTAAAGGTCTTGAAAGATAATAAACAATTGCAAGAGATGATATGGCTTCTGGATGTAGAGTTCTGTCACCTAGAGCATCAAAAGACTCGTTCACTTTTAGCATACCAACAGTCTGAAAATGTATGAAGAAATACAATTAATTTTACCAGTACGAATAGCAGGCATATGTATAAAACAGCGTGAAAAGGGAAGATTCTTCTAAACAATAGGCGAAACCAAGAAATGTGCAGATCTCTTATGTAAGTTTTTATTTTTTTATTTTTAATGTTTAACACCGCTACAGGCTACAAATAATTACATTGTAACAAGTGATATGTATGATTATTGATTACCATGGTGGGTGCAAGAAATAGTCCAATGACTACTACACTTCTTTGGCTATGTATGTAGTATAACAATTATAATCCAAAATATTTAAATAATGATAAAGTAGAATACATAATAATGGATATAAGATTTGAGAAATAGATAATTACAATAAATTGCAATAATAATTATAATAGTTTAATATAAGATTTATAGGAGTAGATCTCTAGGCCACTGCCTCTTCAGACGTCTTCGAAGGTTGCCTGGAATATGATAAGAGGATAGAAATTGTACAAAAGGATTAGAATGATGGGATAAGATTTCATGGAACTTTTTATATCAGGATTCGGATAGATTTCGGTATTCGAACAAAAGAAATATTCAGGATATCATGGAGAGTAAGGCTGGAAACATTATAAGGAGCATCGGAAATATTTGAATGTAGAATTTGGGACGACGGGAATTTGAAGGCTTGGTTCTGCCCCACACTTCCAAACCGTAGGTCCAAGCTGACTTTAAGACTACATTATAGATACGAAGTTTGTTATTTAGAGAAATCTTAGACCTGCGATTCAGAAGACCGAGCAGTAACTTAAATTTTCGTGCAATTTCAGTACGTTTGTTTTAGTCTGCAGTTGCCATGTTAATTGACGGTCGAGGGTAAGTCCAACGTATCGGACGGAGTTGGACTGAGGAATGGGAACTTGATTAAGTATGACAGGAGGACATGTGATGTGATGAAGATTAAAAGTTGATGTGCACACTACTTTTCTGTTCATTTATCTTAATCCTTCATGAGATATGAGATAGTAATAACTACAGTTTGTGCCAAACGAGAGTTAGTGCTTTGACTGCGTGGGAAATCGAGTGACACACAGATTGGCCAACCTCAGAGGGAAAAAATAAAGCTATTACATTTATCTTCTTATATGGTTATCCAGAGGGCAAAAATCTTGAGATTTCATTGGCTCCCTACCCCATTTGCTAGTTTGTCCCGTGCTGTCAACGCACTAACTCTCGTTCGGTACAGACTGTAACAATGATTTACTCAAACATTACCTTGCTAGAAACAAAAGTAATTTTCACAGATTCACCCTGATGGTTGTATCTTTGCGGAGAGTGATAATAAGGTGGTTGTAGAGGATAAGAAATGATTGAAGAGGAAGGTTTAATTTTGTAAACATCTCTTATCTGATAATCTTTTGAAATAATCTTCATATCTGTATCTAATTTGAGATCGAAACTCGAGAGATCTTCAATAGTCCAATCCCACATGAGCCACCTGTAGCCGCTTCCCAGCAAATGAAGGGATGACGCCTAAAAGTATCACAGTAAAATTATGGATGACGCCTAAAAGTATCACAGTAAAATTATGGATGACGCCTAAAAGTATCACAGTAAAATTATGGATGACGCCTAAAAGTATCCCAGTAAAATTATGGATGACGCCTAAAAGTATCACAGTAAAATTATGGATGACGCCTAAAAGTATCACAGTAAAATTATACAAACAAATATTATGACAATAAGAGTATACTATGACAATTTATTATTACACAATTTTATTTATTACTTTTTTTTTCCTTTTGGGTTTTAGTACCGTTCGACTATTGGGTCATTACAGGACGAGGGTTATCCGACCACTTTACTCATTTACTCGATGAGATCATCAGTGTGAAACATGTCTGACCTCTCCGGGATTCGAACTCACGTCGGGGTTTTGGACATTGGTTTCAGAGCCGAGGGTGCTAACCACTCTGGCACGCCGGCCCCCTTAAACTTTTATTTATTTCATAACTTAATGTTACATTACTTTTTCTTGTAAAAACCTACTAGAGTAGCCAACTTTGTAGGCTATTTCTGCTTAAACTATAATAGGTATAAAAAAAAAATGTAATTAACCTTCTTTCAATGCTTTTTAGTGATATTTTCATAAAAATAACAAAAATTGAGGTTCTTTAAATAATTGAGTTTCTTTAAATTGTTCTTCAAAAGGCGATATTTGGAGGGCAATTCATTTTTTTCTTTTTGTTTCACTAAACTACAACTTAAGTACTACTACTTTTATTTGATTATTATTACTTAATTTTTGTAATTTAAAAGATATACCCATTTTATCCACTTGAAATTAAAGACCCTTTTTAATAACTTGTTGTTTACCTTATATAATTGTATTTATTTTCAATTGTCAATTTTGTACAGTTTTGTGAATTATAAAATGAAATATATTGGATGTTTAATGTTCAAACTATCTAAGCATTACTTATTCAAAACATGGCGCAGTCGAAGTGGTGAACTTCTCTGAATCGTTTCTTGTTGTATTGAGAAAGTAAGCTATGGAGTTCAACAGACCTGAACCTCTGTCACTGGATGGTGATCTAGGAGAAAACTTCAAGCAATTCAAGGAAGATGTGGACAACTATTTATTGGCCACAGAAACCAACAAGAAGTCTAAAGCGGTTCAAGTGGCCCGATTGAAAAATCTAATGGGTAAGGATGCTCTTCATCTATATAAGTCGGTTTGCCCAATAGACAAACATGAAACTGTTGAGTCCATCCTATCGATCTTAGAAGAACATTGCGTCCCCAAGTCAAATGAAATAATGAATATTTTTAATTTTTTTTCGTGTAGACTGTAGACAATCTGACGGAGAATCGTTTAGTAAATTTTTGACAAATCTAAGAAATCATGTAAATAAATGCGATTTTGGGGACCAGGAAAATAAGCTAATGAGGGCGCAAATAGCTATAGGAATAACGTCGAACATTGTCAGAGAAAGATTGTTACGCGACGACGTGTCTTTAAATAAAATAATTGAATATTGCAAAGCTGTCGAACTCGCAAATTCAAATTTAAAATTGGTAAATAAAGAAGAAAATTTGACAGCACAATCAAATTTTGGTACTTATTTACTTGGGTACATACCAATAAGTATGTACCCAAGTAAATACGGTGCCTTAGGGAAAGAGTTTACCTGGGTACATACCATTTATTTATTGAAATGAAATAAAATAAATTAATAGACATACTTAATGGGGATGTTGAAAAGCATTGGGGCTTTTGTATGGGGTTAAGAAGGGGGAAGAAAAGAAAAGAAAAAAAGATGTACCCAAGTAAATAAGGCCTTATAGGGGAAGATGTTTACTTGGGTACATACCTAAGGTTTGTTCCCAAGTAAATAAGGTGCTATAGGGCAAGAGTTTAGTTGGGTACATACCCATGACAAGTAATTTTATATTATTTTTTTAAATATTAATTTAAAAAGTATTGACAGAAATGACAATGACATGTCAAAAAATCATCTTTATTACATAATTCATTCTCGAATAAAATAAAATCTGAAAAGTTGGAACAAATTACGATTGCAAAGAAAAAGACGTGGATAACCTCAGAGGCATTAATATGAAACAAGCCATATTACTGACTGAAAGAATGACGAAGTGAGAGATGTTTCAATAGTTCCAGCGTAAGTAAAAGATTTAAAATGTTGTACAATGTACATTGTGACAAAGGAATATCACACTTCTGTAATTTAAAGTGACTATATCTGTTAGCCTAACAATCAAATAAGACAAAGGGACATTTAGTCCAATGTATTTTGGGACAAAGGAACATCACACTTATGTATAACAAAAAGTGACATAATCCATTAGTCCAATCATTAAGTTAGACAAAGGGACATTTAGTCAATGTATTTTGGGATCAGTGATTTTCTTTAGAGAAGAAAATTTAAAGAAGTCACGTTTTTAATCTTTAGAAAGAAATATGTAGGTGGAAGAAGGATGAAGATTGACGTACGTTTTATAAATATTTATAAAGTTTTTCTTTAACATAAAATAACTTGTATTTTTTTCTATACATACAAATATAAAGAAAAACTTAATGAAAAAAATAAAAGTTTTTTTTTATGACAGAAACGCTTATTAATACATCCGAGTTGACCAAGTAAACAAGTAAACAAGTGCCCAAATTTTTACGAAATCTAAGGTCGGGACAACTAACCGTCGTCCCGTCCTTTCAAATTATAATATAAATCAAAGAAACACTAATTTACTTTCAATGGAACCCAATAACAAAATTTAATAATTATACAGAGTTTTTCAACAAATTATAAACGGCCCGGAATTCCGGAATCTAAAATACACTACAAAATTATTTCGTCTGAATCTTAATTTAAACTCAATTTTTTAAAATATTAAATCATACATTTCATTTTACATGTCATCATGATACCTCTTTGTTTACTTTTCATAATATTTTTTAACACAAATCAAATATCTTTTCGAAATGAGAAACAACCAGGCCCACGTCGCAGCACTATCAAAACTACAAACTCCAATTTTAAACCACCGCAGATCAACAAGCTGTGTTGTTTTCGTTGCGGAGGTCAACAACCTACAAGTCAAGAGTGTCCGGCGAACGGTAGAAGCTGTAACTGGTGTGGAGGAAGAAACCATTTCAGTGTAGTGTGCTTCAAGAGAAAGCAAGGTCCTCGAAAACTTGATGATGTCCAGGGCGAAGAACAAGCAGTGGATTCGGATAATACACCTCAGGAAGAAGTGAACTCAGTAAATCTGGTAAACACTATCAATAAGAGGGTTTGGTTTACAAAAATATTAGTTAACAAAAAATAAATCAAATTTAAACTTGACACTGGGGCGAAAGTCAATATTGTCCCTTATGACGTTGTAAGACATTGTCCACTAGTGCATAAAATAAAAAAAGTAATGTAAGGTTAGAGGCTTACTGCGGGTTTAAAATTATACCTATTGGGCAAATTACAGCCCAAGTTGAAACTGATAAAAAAATTGATTTAATAGATTTCTTGGTTGTGAAAGAAGGCTTGACTCCGATTCTCGGACTTAATGCTTGTAGTAGACTTGGCCTGATACAAAGAATTGATGAACTGGGCTCAGGTGTAAGTGATGGTAAAACACAATTGTATGATGAATATAGGGACGTATTTGAAGGTTTGTTGTTTCCCAGACCAGTGCTCAATTAAATTAACAAAAGATGCCATCCCTTATGCTATTTCAGCAAGACGTATTCCATTTAAAATTCAAGAGAAATTTAAAGATAAGTTAAAAGAATTAGAAAATAAAGGAATTATTAAAGAAGTAAATGGACCTGTGGGAATGTGGTTATCGTTGAAAAACCTGATGGCTCTTTAATAGTGTGCATCGACCCTCAACATTTAAATAAATTCATAGTGAGAGAAAGATTTACCATTCCAACAATTAATGACATTTCCCCCCGTTTGGCTAACAAAAGTTTTACAGTGTTTTACACATTAAAGACGGGTTTTATCATATCAAACTTAATGAAGGGTCTGCTAAATTTTGTAGTTTTGCCACTGTTTTCGGCACTTATCAATTTTTAAGGTCACCTTTTGGCCTGGCTAACCTGCCGGAATTAAACTTGTATCGCGGTATTTCGGAGATATTCCAGGTGTAACTGTTTACTTCGATGATATTTGCATTGCATCGGATAGCAAAAAAGAAAATGACGACATTTTGCGAAGAGTATTAGAAAGGGCTAGAAGCCTAAACATAAAATTTAACATTAATAAATTTCAATATTGTCAGTCTGAAATAAAATAGTCAGTCTGAAATAAAATATTTAGGAATGCTGTTTTCAGAAAAGGGCATGCAAACAGATGGGGAAAAAGTTAAGGTCATTAATGCGTTAAAAAATCCTAAAAACAGAGTTAAGTTACAAAGATTGTTAGGGATGGTTAATTTTCTGCGGGTTTTTATTCCAAATTTGTCACAGATTATTTCACCTTTTAGAGAATTATCAAAGAAGGATACTGCTTGGTGTTGGACTGAGGTCCACTCGGAGGAATTGAATAATATAAAAAGAATAGTCTCTAGCAACCAAGTAATGGCCTCATTTAAGCCTGATGTTCCCATAGTGATTCAGTGTGATTCCTCCCAGGATGTTCTAGGGTGTTGTTTATTGCAGAACAACAGGCCAGTATATTTTGCTTCGCGGTCACTCAATTCGGCAGAAACTGAATATGCTCAAATAGAAAAAGAATTTCTGGCAGTTTCTTTCTCTTGTTCAAAACTTCACACTTATATATATGGGCATAGTGATATAACCATCCTCACCGATCATTTGCCTTTAGTGTTGCTTATAAATAAACCGATAAATAAAATACAAAATAATAGACTACGACGAATAAAGTTGAAATTGTTGCCCTACCGCTTCAAATTACAATATTTGCCAGGAAAAAATATGTACATTGCCGATTTTCTGTCTAGGTGTGGCATTAAAACAGATGTAAAATTGGACAAAACAATGTCAGAAATGGTTTATTGCGTTAGTGAAGCAGGCTCGGTTAAATTCTCCGACGACCGGTTTGTAGAATTTAAAAAAGAGACCATTGAGGACGTAAAGTAAGTGAATATTATAAATATGGTTGGCCTGAATCGGTGGAATCTGGTGGTGAATTAGCTCATTATTTTAAACTTAGAAATGATATTCAGTTAGATGACGGGTTGTTATATTTTAATAATAGAATTCTAATCCCTAAAAAATTGCGATATTTAATTATTAAGAGACTTCACGAAACTCACTTGGGTGAAGCAAAGATGAATGGAATTGTCTCCAGTTACTATTATTATTGGCCAGGGATCAGGTCGGATGTTAAAAATATAATAGACTCGTGTAGTGTTTTTCAGAAGTATCGAAGGTCAAATATAATAGAGCCCCTTATTAATCATGAATTGCCGACCACACTATTTGTTAAAGTAGGTGCAGATATTGCCGATTGGGCAGGAAAATACTATTTAGTGCTGATGGATTATTATTCTAGGTGGTTAGAGGTGATAAAAATCAATAATAAAACTAGCAATGCTGTAAAACAGGCATTGATTCAAATTTTTTCTAGATTGGGAATTCCTCAAATTTTAATAGCCGACAATATGCCATTCAGTTCATATGAACAACAGGAATTCGCAAAAGAATGGGATTTCAAGATTCAAACAACTAGCCCACATTACCCTCAGGCTAATGGGTTAGCAGAGAAAGGTGTGGGGATAGCAAAGAAAATAATTAAAACATCTTTAGAATCCGGTGTAGATATGAATTTAAGCCTTCTTAACTATAGGAACAGCTCTGTGGCAGGACTGGAATTTTCATCAGCGCAACTATTAATGGGCCGGGTGCTCCGATCAAAACTTCCCGTCCCTGCTGATAGGTTGACAGTAAGGACAGTTCCAAACAAAGCTAGAGCTGACATGCATAAAAACAGAGACTACCAAAAGAAACAATATGACATTAATGCAAAAAGACATGCGACAAATTTTAGACCGGGACAAACAATATACATACAAAATGTAAGAACTAAGTACTGGGAACCTGGGGTTAATACAGTAGGGGCTCCAAGATCTTATCTTGTGAAGACTGACTTAGGACTGACGTACAGACGGAACTCTCATTTCATCAGACCTAGGGTAGTAGGTGTCTAAAAGGGGAAGATGTTTAATAACTTGTTGTTTACCTTATATAATTGTTTTTTATTTTCAACTAGCTGAAGTACCCGGCGCAGCCCGGGTTGCATACAAAAATTAAGACCTAAATGACTAAAATATCAATAAAGAAGTAGACACCTAAATGTATATTACAAAAGTATAAGAACATTGTAAAATAAATAAGTATAAAATATGGTTATGCGTTGTGGGAATTATGTCACAAACCTTACTTTTCCATGTTACTCCCCTCCTAAATAAAAATATCACAAAAATCTTCTTAAAGAGCTTTTCAATGATACGCATAATGAAGGGTTGTCATTACTTTGACATTTGTACCCCGTACCCCTGGATACCAAAATTAAAATTTCGAAAACTAATGTGGACAGTGACCTTCCTCTTGCCTCGAAGGTTAAAACTAAAGATTTATATAAGGAAGCCACACACCAAAAGACACTCTTTTTACTTACAGAAGTATTTTTTTCTTAGTATAGAAATATTTTTCCTGTATTTTCCACTTTGCCCCCTCCTAAATAAAAATCTGAAAAAAATGTAAATAACAACAATTACTTTATTCTTAAAGAGCTTTTCAACGATATGCATCATGAAGGGTATCCATTACTTTGACATTTGTACCCTGTACCTCTGTGTA